>PVIJ01011287.1:0-55485 GCA_004024925.1 Scalopus aquaticus | reverse complement strand
TAGCCCTGGAAAATTTTTATTAGTTCTCATTTTGAAGATATTTCATATAATTCAGTTTATATGTTTCACCATGTAAATTGATCCAGTAGGACTGCAACAACATCCTCAATCAGCCTAGAATGATGTAATATTGCATCGCATTGCATAATACCATCATGCACACATCATCCAGAGTTGATTACATCATTTGCTGATGCAATGCAATACTACTGCCAGGCAGCTGCTGAAGTATGCTGACGTCAGCAGTGCACTATAGAAAGCCCTGTCGGAGATGTTGAGCATTGAAAATATTTCAGACTTTGTACGAGAGAGTTGAAGCTACTGTTCCATAGAACTGTTATTATTTTATCCATTCAGGTACAACACAGAACAGGAATGCCTCAAAAGTGTGTTAATAGCTTGGACAATTTCTGCTCTATTTGTGGGGAAGTGACATTTGACAACCAGGAGAAAAGTTTCACTTCTCAAGTGAAGAAGGCTTATCATCTTTACTCTGGATGCAAGGTTGGTGACCAAGACAAGCCTTGGGACCCACATAGATGCTGTGCTACATGTACAACACAACTTTCACAATGGTTACATGGCAAAAGACTATCAATGTTGTTTGCAGTCCCCATGGTGTGTAGAGAGCCAAGAAACCACATAAAAGACTGTTACTTCTGATTGGTTCCTCCTTTCTGGTGAAATAATGAAGCAAAAGAAGTCAAGAATAGTCTACCCAAACATTCCGTCTGCATTGAGACCAGTTCCACATGATGAGGGACTTTCTATTCCAGAACCTCACCTCTAGTCTAATAGTCTCTTGATTCATCTGATGACAAAAAGGGTGAACCGACCTGTTCTTCTCCTGTTCCATCAGCCTGCAGTGATCCAGATTTTCACAGTGGTGCATCATCAACCCCACACAGACTAACACAGGAAGAACTAAATGACCTGGTTCATGATTTGGACTTATCCAAGAACAAGGCAGAATTGCTAGGATCAAGACTCCAACAACGGAATCTTCTAGAAGAAGATGTCACAATTACTTTATATTGAAAGCGCCACCAGCAGTTGGGGCCTTTCTTCAGAAAGGAAAGTACTCTGGTATTCTGTTCCAATATTGAGGGCCTCATGAATGCCTTAGAAATCACTCATGGCCCACAAGAATGGAGACTATTTCTAGACTCTTCGAAACTGAGCCTTAAGGCTGTGCTTTTGCACAATGGAAACTGTCTTCCATCTATTCTACTCCTGAACAGCTGTACAGGAGACAAGCGAAGAAATCGTCGAAGTAGTCGTCTATGACTTGATTTTTTAAGTATTAACCATAGACCTGTTACTATTGGCATGCATTTTGTGATGTAAACATCAATTTATTGCAGACTACCAAAAAAAAACTAGAGCCAAAATTAGAATTTGACTGTCATATTCATGTTGAGCACATACAAATTGATAGGAAATGACTAATTTTATTTCAGTAACATGACTTTTGTGAAAATGTGTTGACCAGTGTTATTAATATATGTAAAATGTGTTCTCTTACTCTGTCCCACATTGAACCATGACTAATAGGGCAGATTATTGCTTGTCTTCTATAATGCTTGAATATTTATGTGTAATTATATAAATTATGTCTTTTGCAATCAGAGTAAGATCTAATAGAGGGGCCTCCCTGGTGGTGCAATGAGTTAAGTTTCCACACTATGAAGCTATCCGCAGCCACTGCAGCACAAGTCAATCCCTGGCCAGGGAGCTTCCCACATGGTATAGCAGACTTTTCCTGCCTCACCCGCTGTTCCCCTCAGCAGTGGACTTCAGTAGATTCGTCTGTCCTGCTTCCCACTCTGTCTCTGGTGCATCCTCTCACCACCCCACACCTCTGGCCTATCCCCCAGTTCTTGTATGCATAAATAAATCCTTTTAAATAAGGATTTATTAAAGTTTTTTTTTATTTTTCCAAAATGATTAGAACTGCATTCAATCCTGAGAAGGATGCAAACATGCTGTCAAATGCCATCATTATAAAAGTGTGACCTAATTAAATAGAAGGCATGAGGTTGTGTGTGCTGGGGGTAGAACTGTTAAAAATTTAATTGAAGAATTCCTGTGAAGTCTGGAGGGGACACACACTCATGCTGTGGCCCCAATAGATTTCCCTTTATTCCTAAAATTGAGGAAATCAAAGAATTTGAAAGGCATACCATTCAAGATGCTGAGAAGCAGTCAAGTCACAAGAGCAATGTTTCTTAGGAAGATGAATGGATGTTGCAGTTTGAATGTGTGATTTATCTGCCAGATGGTTTTTCAGCTCTGCCTTCATCCTGGATCCATTTGTAAAATCTACCTACTAGACTCCCTTATAGTCCCAGTCTCACAAGTTGAGGGGGGGCTTGAAAAATGGTCATTGGAACAATGTAATTTTATTGAAAGCCTGAAAGTTTATATAGTTTATTTCATGATGTTCACCTATCAAAAGGGCCACTTTCGAGTAGTCACCTTAAAGCCAAAGGTATCTGCCACTACCTTAACAATATTAAAAATAATAAAAAAGAATTCAGCTGACCGATGCAGTCATTTGGGCGGGAACTGAAGGGGGCTGATCACTGTCATAGTGATACAAGTACAATACAGGCATAATCACTGACACTAGGGAAAACCTAATGATTTAGTAAGAGGATAGAGATTCTATTACATATGATGGACACGAGATTAAAGCTAATATCAGAAAGGTTTCTGTCTAGGCAGACCAGTTCTTTGAAAAAATTTTGCTACATTGACATGTAAATGTGGCAATAAATGTTAAAATAAATAGTAATATCAGTTAAGTGATTTTTGAGATTTTGCTGTCCATACTCCCTACCATGTTTCTGATTGAGGTGACTAGTAGGAGTGTAGATATATAGTCTAGAGATCATGAGACTATTACGAACTAGAAATATCAACATGGTCTAAACACAGTTATAATGTCATTAAAACACAGTCATAAATGACTTCACAGGGATAGATCAGCTCGGCCATGACAGAATTAATAGAGTGAGAAGAAAGTCCAAGTGAAAATCTTGGAAATATAAGTCTTAGAAGCAGACACGGAGATTTCAAAATAGAAGGAGTAGAGAGATTGTCATTGAGATTCAGGATATATCAATGAAAACGGATCAACAGTGCTCTATGCTTTCAACAATTCGGGATATTTAAAAACTGAAAAGTATTTCTTAGATTCCTAGAAGACACAATAAACTGCCAGCCAAAATCCACTTGGTATGTCAGCAGAGAATGGAAAAGTCACTGGGTTGAGGAACAGTATGTAAATGAAAGAAATTATTTCATAGTTTGATTCAGAGCCCCAAATCTTACAATTCAAAATTTCTAAAGAAATAACTGTCATTCTGATGTTACCGGTAAATCCAAGCCTTACCATTGGTGAAAGCTTTGAACTATTCCTTCCATGAATCTTGCACTTACAATAAAAACCTAGTTTTATGATTTTGTTGTTCTGTAAATGTAAACCTACTCCTATTCGGTTTTACAAAGTGAAAGAATGTAAGGTGCCAGCAAATCTTAGAGGCATATTCTCTTTGATTCTTTTTCATGTGTCTTTCTGTCAATCTTTCTGACACCACAAGTATGCTCTTAAAGCAAATATATTTCACTACTCTTTTTATTATGCACTAAATGCCTGGGTTTCAATATGGGTGTCTTGAAATGGAAATTTTCATGGGTGTCTTTTCTTCCCTCAAATTTAATATTTTGAATAGTGTTTTGTGGATTACTTGTTTTACCAGTTTCTCAAAGTTACCAAAAAAAAAAAAAAACACAATTATAGTTAAAGAATTTTGGGAAATGCTATATAATCACTTCACTTCTCAGAGATTTTTAATGTACACTAGCATAATAAAATCTATGAGAAGTCCTGAATAATTTAATATTTTAAATTAATGCATTTATTATCTCATAGTACTAGTTAGAATATGATAAACTCCTTGAACACCTAAAATTATTTTTAGTTTGTCCTTCAGAGTAAGCCTTGAGACATTTACTTAAATTTACTATCTCTCACCAACTGCTCTGCATTTTGATTAATTTTGTATTTCCAGAGGGTTTTATAGTTCCCTGATTTTTTGTTTGTTCTCACATTATTTTCGTGTAGACAGTATATATTCTTACACCTCCTACCTCCTACTGTTTCTCAATACTAAATGAGTTCGGCATCTAAACTTCATCTCAAGATCCCTTATGTTTCACCCCAGTGAAGAAATTTTCATGCTCTGCCATAGCAAATATAAATCAAAATCAAAATAGATTGCTTTCTTCATTTCTTTACACTAATCTTTTGTCTTAGTCTTAGTAGTTCTTTCAGTTGAAGCTGTATCCCTATGTTCAAGTAAAATATGGCAGTTCTCTGTTCTTTCAAGTAAATGATTTTACAAAAAATTTTTGGTTACTAAACAATTCAAGTTTTGCCTTTATTCCATATGTTTTGATTTACCTTATCTTTGAAGCTTATGTTTAACCAATTTTGATTTTTAAGAAAGGAAGAAGTTTTCTGAGATCACAATCTATCTTTTTTGATTGCCTGTGATTATACTGCCTATATTAAGAGTAATTATCAAAAAGTTTGGATAAGGGAAGGACACACAAAATCTTAACTGACTATATTTTGAGCAGCACTGTATACTTTAATATTTTAAAACATTTTGATTAAGAAAACAAATAAATCTTTGCTTCAGAATGTAAAGAACCCTAGATTGATATTCATTTCCCCCCCTGTATTTACTGAATGGTTGGTCCTAGGAACAGAAAGATGAATGTGACAAATACTAATAATTAACACAGAATATAAAAATATAGTGTCCGTATCACTTTCTGGACATACTGTATTCAACGTTAGAGTTAAATCTCTACTTGATTATTTTCCAGGAGTAGATATGAGGGAAATCTGACTCATCTCTATAATGATGTAACTGTCAACATTATTTAGCTGATCTTAATATATATGACAAAAAATAAAACAAGAATAGGCATTATCATTTCCCTCTCACTGAGTTAAATACTGCCAAGACAACAGTTTTCTGATTCATACTGCTACTGCTGCTGATAATGACATATGTTGATCAATATATTCTTTTTAAGATCCAGAAGGCAAGTAAGAAGCTGCTTTAACATAAAATTAAAAACATGAATCTGAATAATGACTGAGTGTTGACAAATGCATACACTGTGTAACTGAAGACCCAATTATGATATGAATCCCACAGATAAAATTATCACAATTTGCAGATAACATGATAATATACATAGAAAACCCTAAAGACTCCATTTTGAAGAACAGATGATTCTGACTGAAGGAACAGAGGGAGATATTTCGTGTAATTTCACTGTAGTTAGTAGTGGTATTTTATATTACAGAAAAATTCTTCTGGTAAAAGAAACTTATGCCACTCACTCTTTATCATTCCACCAAAATTTCCTGTTTAGCAAAGGGATTTTTTTAATCACTTAAAATTAGAAAATCATAGTAAGAAAAATACCAAAGTATTTGAGGATATAAAATGGAAGAATACTTTATTCTACAATAGATTTGATTTTATCCTCAACTTTTAATGGACAGTAAGATGAGCAAAATGTAGATTGTGATTTTGTAGGTTTGGGCATTGCTCACTTTTGTTGGACATTCAAGCTTTTTCTATACTGGTGCATGAAGGCAGTCCATACAAATACAAATTCATTAATTGTCAGGAAGTGGCATGAGACTGGTGGGAATGTGAACTGGTCCAACCACTATGGAAAGCTGTATGGCGATTCCTCAAACTGCTCAACATGGAGCTTCCATACGACCCAGCAATACCACTTTTGGGAATCTACCCAAAGGACACAAGAACACTAATCCAAAAGGATACATGCACCCGTATGTTCATTGTGGCACTGTTCACAATAGCAAAGGTATGGAAGCAACCCAGATATCCAAAAATAGATGACTGGATCAAGAAGATGTGGTACATATACACAATGGAATAGTAGTCAGCATTCAAAGAAGATAAACACATGCAATTTGCAGCGACATGGGTGGAATTAGAGGGGATCAAACTCAGTGAAATAAGCCAGAAAGAAAAAGAAAAATATCGAATGGTTTCACTTATAACAGGCTATAAGGAAGGAAACCAAATAGGAGAGAGACACTCAGCGGGTGGCGGGGGGTTGGGTGGGGAGGATAAGGGCACAAAATGGAATAGAAAAGAACACAAGGGACCATGGAGATGGATCATGGGTGAATTGGTGGTGGGCTACCCAAGGGGAATACAAAATGTAAAAGACATAAAAAACAATAAAAATATATTTAAAAAAATAAAAGAAATAAAGATCATTCATAACCTACACTGTCAGAAAAATAAAGAAGGCTTTCTATCTCTGTTGGCATGATAAAATAAGTAACTGAACCACAGAGAAATACGCTGTACTCTAAGTATTTCTAGTTTCATGTTCTAATTTTATTGGCCGGCCATGTTGAGTGGGAAACAAATATTCATTTCTTTGTAGTATGGAACTTACTCAACAAACTCATAATTTAGTGAGGTTCTTATTAACCAGTTGACATATCTGACTATCTGGCAATGGAGTTTTATGTTTTTCATCTTGAAAATGACAGCATTAACATTTTAGATACATTAAGAAAAAGCAGGAGTATTAGAAAAGAATGCCAACTGATGATATTTTAGCATCTATTTTAATGCTTATATCTAAATTTTAAAAATACTTTACCAATTTTATTATAAATACTCCCTGATATTTTTAATAATACATGTTGTCTTAAAGGTTTCTTTTATTTCCATTAGTACAGCTATTACAACTATTTTGTTACTTTTCACATGCTTCTTTTAATTAATTCCTTGATTTTTATCTTTCTGAGTCCTTCTAGTTTAGGTTCTTTTTGTTCTCATGTATGAATACCCATTTTTTATTCAATCTGACAAATCTACAGAAGAATACTCAAAATTAGTGTTGCTGAGACCTACCTCTAATTATACAGGGGTAGTTGTGTATTAGACTAGCATTTGACAAATATATAGAAACAGGTATATTTGACAAAAGTATTTAAAATCCTAGAAATATTAAAATTATAGGTAAGCATTGGAAAGCACTCAATATATCTATGAACTTTATCTGGGATATGAGACTCCACAGTCAATATATTACATTTCAGTTAGATTGTAACTTCCCTCACTTTCCTCGTTTTATAACATGAAGAAAATATCTACACTGATAAAATACGAAACAAAATAAAGTCAAAAAATAAGAATCCCTAGAAAAGTAGAATGGCTAGGTATAGCAATTATGATGCATAAAAGAGGAAAAGAAAACAGAGGGGAGTTTTAATGTTTATATATATATCTTATACACACACACACACACGAAAGTTGTGACCTGTTGATTCCTTTATATATAGAAGTTTACATCTTTTTGCCTCAGAATGTGCCACACCTTATACATAATTTATAATTTTAAGCATTGTAATTTTCAGTAATTTTAGCATGTCCATGTGTGAAACTTGAAAAACATAGGAGAGGAAGTCTTGAAGATTTTCTTGCATGGCGATTATTAAAATATCAGTATTTGTTTAGCATACATAAATATGTATCATGCACTTGCACAATTAGTACTTTTAGACATAAATGAACCACGTAGTATATGACACCATTCAGGTCAATTTGATAACATTGATTCTATTGTTCTATTTGGTGCATTGAGAATTCTTGATTTTCTTTTAAAATGGTATTCCCATTTTGAAGCACTAATACAGTCTCTTTTGTGAGCTATTTTCTATATTATTTCCACAGACATGAAATTTTTAGCATGATCACAAACAATATTTATGTTCAGTGTAGGAAGAAAATGAAAGCAATGATAATTTCCTTTTTATTTTTGAATTTCAGGGGGTTATTTTTAACTAAAAAGTATTTCACATTATGAACAAGAAATTAAGAATAGAATATAAAGATTTTTCACAGTGAGTTTGCTGGTCTGTAGCTTGGAGGCAGGTTTAAGTGCTAAATTGCTATATTGATTACAGAGAAGCCTGAATGTTCAAAGGTTCAATGTCTGAGGACAGCCTATCTGAGATTGATTAATTTTCCCTGTCTGAGATTGGCAAGTTTCAGTGTCGAAGGACAGAATTTGTTTAAAATTCTACTATTTTATAACTGACAATTCATTTTTAGTTTCTCTGGTGATACCGGTGAGTCACCAAAGGAGACTTCCGTCCATGACTTCCTCCAGTGACTAAGACAGCTGAGAATTATTAGGTAAAAATACTCCAAGTGTCAGAATTGACTTCAGCTCTCATCATCGGGTCACATTCCAGATATTTCTAGAAAATTTTGGGTCATGTCATTCAAACATAAAGTCTTTCCTTCGAGGTACGTTCTCCTCTGCCACACTTGGAGAAAATGAGCTCCTTGAATGATGCCACATATGTTTGTTATTATTTTAGTCCATCTTCCTCCCTGATTTTTCCCTTCAGAAAGCACAATCCATTTTTACTCACACCAACATTTCCCTTTCAATCTAAATGTTCTCTTTTATTCTCATTAACAAATCACCATCATCAATCTTTCTCCCTGAATGTATGTCCACCAATCACCAAGCTAGGTTATCAATTGAAATGAAAAATTTGTAGACTTAATAAAACAGCACTTATTTGTCTTCATTCTCTATTCACATAGAGACCTTATGATCAAATTACTCTAAAACAAAATTTTATAAAAGTTCTAAATCTAAATGATAAGGAAATGAAATTCCTGTCCCTGTTTTCTGATTTCAGTTCACACAATTAACATATCTTGCCTCTTAAATATTCATGAAATCACACACACACACACACACACACACACACACACAGAATTAAAAAGTGAATTTTGTTTCAGTATTAGTAGAGCAAAATTTTGTGATGTACAGCATCAACCGGACAAACAGAAGGGAGGACCAATGTACCCCCATATTAGGACACACAAAGATAGTGGGAAAAAACAGCAAACACACACCAATTGGGTTGTAAAATATATATAAACTGAGAAAAACAAAACAAAAAAGAGAAGAAAACGGAATCAACTATACTAAGTCCCAACCCTGTCATTTCAATAGTTACCTAGAAATTCCTCACTGTTCCATTCTGGCAAGAGGGAAAAATGAAATGTTCCTTTGAAGGGTGATTGTTAAATTCTTTAGGAGGCAAGCCCACAGATATTTTAAGATATGAACATGGCAAACCATTCTTTTATGAAACATCAATGTGTTTTGAAGACTCATATGGCTCTAGAATGAACAGTGGAAGTGCAGTTCGTTTCCAGGTTTTTGCAACTCCTTTCACAGGCCTGTTTATTATCAAATTGTACAACTGAAACAGGATGTTATGGAAATGTACTCAAGTCTAGTAAGGGAACGAACATTCTATCTCCACAAGCAGGCTGGGCATCTCCAGTGCTGGTACAGTAGTCAGCAGGGCCAAGTTTGCCTAACATCTCTAATACTTTATTTTTTTAAAGATTTATTTATTTATCCATGCAAGAGCTGGGGTGTAGGCCGGAGTTGTGGGGTGTGGGGTGAGAAGATTCACCAGAGACAGAGTGGGGAGCAGAACAGGCAGATCTACTGAAATACACTGCTGAGGGGAGCAGTGAGCAAGACAGGCAAGGTCTGCTGTGACATGTGGGAAGCTCCCTGGCCAGAGATCGAACTTGTGCTACAGTGGCTGCTGATAGCTTCATAGGCTGAGACTTTAATCTCTGCACCACCAGGGAGGCCCAACTTGTTACCCTTTTTCTAATGAGAGATAAAGGAATCTGGACTGTTCCAGACAAACCAAGATAATGGTTACCTTGTCTAACAGGAAAAACAAAGAAAGCAAAATTTGAGTATCTTTTTTATGTCCTATAGGATAAATAAGAATAAATTGATGGAAGTGATACTGAATTCTGGGCACAAAAAAAAAATCATTATTTTACTGACTCCAACTATATCTGCAATAAATATATTTGTCAAGAAAAAGGCATTCAAAGCAATAATGTAATTTGCAAAGAGTTATAAAGCAATTTCACCTTGAACACATAATTTAATTGTTTCAATAGATGCTGATGAAAGTAGCTTAGGAATTATTCCCATGAAACTCATGAAGAACTTGTGTGAAAAAATGTCAGTTCAAATCCTTGTCCAGACACTTTGTAATTGGCAAAGCAGAGATAGTACACTATGTTTAAAAATCTCGCCAAATATACTTTCATCTAAAAGCTTGTGAGATAAGTGAAATCAGCAGTAAACATAAAGAACATAAATCAAAAAATCTACTCATCCCATAGTTCACATCATAAAAGTACAGACGGCAGCGTGCTGTCAACCAAGCAGTGTAGGTTGTAAGCTCAGAGACTGCCCCCTGGGTTTGGGTCTTGTTAACCCCAGCCACTGTGTGACCTATATCCACAGATCACATGAACAGTCTAAACTCAGACTCACATCAGTTTACTGCGCATGATCAAGGCAGTGATTTTCAAAAAATCTATAGAAGCTGAAATTTTATGCTGAAAATGAGCAGAAACACAGGGTCAGACATTTACTCTCTGTTGTGACTATTATGCTATTATGAAATGAGTATGCATTGATAATATATTGTTTATTGATTTTTTTTAAAATCTTTTCTATTGAAATATAACATGCAAGGCACAACTATATAAAGCCCCAATGAGAGTACTGGAGGACAACCTAAATAAAGGCAGGGATAGGCACTGGTCATGAACTGGAACGTGGCACCAGCCATGGTTTCTTGCTAAGTTGATGTGCAGTTGGAAAGCAACCCCAACCAAATTAGTGCTGGTGCTCTTATTTTTTTTTAATTTATGTCATGAAAATTGAACAAAGTAATTTCACTTATGAAATGTAAAGAACTAAGACAATCTTCAAAAATAATAAATTTGTAGCCCCCCTCCCCCCCCCGGTGGTGCAGGGGTTAAAGTCAGCACTATCAAGCTATTGCCAGTGACTGCGGCGTAAGTTCGATCCCCAGCCAGGGAGCTGACCCACATGGCACAGCAGACCTCTCCAGTCTCGCCAGCTGCTTCCCTCAGCAGTGTATTTCAGTAGATCCCCCTGTTCTGCTTCTCACTTTGACTCTGGTGAATCCTCTCACCACCTGAACCTTTGGCTTACACCCCATTTCTTGTATACATAAAAAAATAAATCTTTAAAAAAATAAATGTAGACTTACACATTTGATATAAAGATTCATTCTAAAGCAACAGGTTTTGGTGCAAGAATAGAGAAATAAGACAGTAGAATGGAATCGTGTGCAGAGACACACCCAAGCTTAGTCATTTGATTTGAAATAGATAAGGTGCTAGAATGTGGTCACTGGTATGAGGTGAATCAAATATCTTTAAGGAAAATACAAAATGAACCTTGACCTGTTATTCTGATGGCCAAAAACTTAGTGCTCAAGACTCCAACAATCCCTCTAATGATTCTGACAACTGAAGATAATTCATCTAAAACAGGCGATTCAAAAGTGTACTTTCCAGAAAACTGTCTTTCTATTTTAATCTAGAAAATTCCCCAAAGAAAATTACTATTATCTTGCAAAAACAGTTAATACCAACCTTGTTGTCTAAGGGACTGAGTGTCTATAATATTCAACTCTGATATGCATCCTTCCAATAAAGATGATTGGGCACAAGAAAATTATACATACAGAGGGTGACACAGAAATGTCCCATGTGAAGTTAGTGCACACAGAGAGGGGAACCATTGCTTAGATAGTAGGGCAGAAGAGGCTATAGAGCAGGGAATTGAGGGAGGGAGAGAAGAAAGAAGGAAGACAAAAAGGAAGATGGAGAAAATAAGGAAGGGAGGAGGGAGAGAGAAAGGGAAAGAGGATGGAATGGATGGGTAAAGAAAGAAAAGGAAGGGAGGGGAGAAAGAAAAAGGGAGTGAAGATGATGGATAAAAAGGAAGGAATGGGGAGGGAGGGAAGAGAAGGAAGGTGGAAGGGAGGGGCACTGGGAGGGAGGTAGAGAGGACAGGAAGAGAGAGAGTCGATAACCCAGTTTTAAATATAATGAAATGTGGTTATTTTAAACAACTCATTTGGGAAGTAAGTTACTTGGTGACTTGTCATGGCATAACTAAATTAGCACTAAGACGGAATCAAAAATAGTTTAGTTTTACTTCTAAATATGTCACCAGATGCCAGCATAATCTTAGACATTTATCTTCACTCATATCTTCAGCTTTTTAATTTCAAAAATTAAATATTTAGACTAGCATTCATAAGGTCCCTTTCAGCCTTAACATTCTGTGCTATCAAATATTTTCACAGTAGGGGACAATTTAGGAAAAATAGGAGCCAACAGAAACAATGAGATTGTTTAGGTAAGAGCTAGACTTTGTGCTTTCCTAATTGACCAGACTTCTCAAAATGTTTTCCTCGTGCAGAGTGCCAACTTTGACTATGGAGTTTGGAGTGAGCTCCTCCTGTGCCAGCTACGAGACATGGACGGGGTGATATACTCTTAGGATGGCATGATTCTGACATTCACAACCCAAGATGTTGCTGTTTATGATATCTGTGGGAGAGCGGTAATACGCTAGTACACCTAGGAGACTGGTTGTAAACTTATATTAGGCAATCAGGGAGATGATGATAAACACTACTTGAAAGAAGCTAGTGACATGAACGTATTTTACCAGATGTCTGGAATACAAGAATTCAGATAAGCCTGTGCATCTGTTTAGCTCTGGCAGTAGAATTTATACTCTGTGAGTTGATCAAATCACATAAAAATCAAGACTCCTTGAAGAAGTCAGTTGTCTGCTTTGACTGATCACTTGAGCTATATGGTGCAGTGAGAGTTGCCTTTATCTTTACTTAAGCCACAGATAAAAGTTATTCTCAGGAAACTTTCAGCCACAATTTCAATTATTTTACAGCATAATACATTTTCATTCACGGGCTCTTTGGTCAACTGCACTACTGTAAATCTGCCCTTGAAAAAAATGCCTTAGTTTTTTTAACTTTGAAATATGCATTCAGTGATTTGCATTCAGAAGATTGTTCATAAGTTGCTAATATATAAGTGGATACCATTTGTTCAGATTGCTTTGGAGATGGGATTTTATTTTTTTTTAAAAGATTTTATTTATTTTTGTGTAGAACTAGGGTGTAGGCCAGAGGTGCATGCAGGGGGTGAGAAGATTCACCAGAGACAGAATAGGGAGTACAACAGGGAGATTTACTGAAATACACTGTTGAGGGGAGCAGTGGCCTAGACAGGAGAGGTCTGCTATGTCATGTGGGTTAGCTCCCTGCCAGAGATCAAACTCAGGCCACCAAGGTGCTAGTGCTGAGATTTAACCCCAAGCCACAGTGGGGTCCACTGGAGATGGGGTTGATGGGATTTTAAATGTGGTAAACAGTTCTTAGAACACCCCTAATTAAAAGACAAAAACAGGGACACTTAAGTTATTTCAGAGCTAACAACTGAAACTTGTTGCATGTTTTCTCTCATAAATATGCACAGAGTAGATTTGGAAAATGCCAAGAGATAAAAATATACAAAGAAACACAAACACACACACACACACCAGCATAATAAAGCTAAAATTACTAAAATCTGATATATTTGATTTGTGGATGTAACTTTCTAGGCCCACAATGGAGCTGGGTTCCACATCAGCATACCCAAGCTTAGGTAACGTCCCTGTCCCTGTCAATACCTCCCCGAATTGTTTCAGCCAGTAAATCCCCAAGGCCAACCCTACTCTGTGTGTCTCTTGAGCCCAAATAAGATTGACAATATGGCCCCTGCCAATTCAATATTTTCTATTTGTGTCTTCTTAATTTCTCTTTATCCAATAAAAGGTGCATGCCTTTTGCCTTTTGCAGTTCTCAAAAGGAGACTATCCATATCATGAAGTGTTGAATAAAGTATGTGTGTTCGTTAAATAGTCTTTCTATCATTTTTTAACTCTGGCAGGTATTTTTCTATGATCAATGTATAGACAATTACGAAATTATATATATACAGTTTAATCCTTTTTTTCTTTAACTTTCTATCAAAATCATATTAGTGGCTACATTATATTTGTGATATGCCATAATTTAATAATTCCCTTCAGCATTTGTCATTTTAAATAACGTTCACAGGAAGACCTATGCTCATAAACTTTCTTTAATCCTCTGGATCTTCCCTGAAGTTGGACACTAGTGCAATGGCAGGATCAAATGGTGTTAGCCAGTGTATGAATCACCAGGTTGCCTGTCAACCAAGGAGGTGTGAGAGGGCTAGCTCTGAACATTCTGCCCTCTGCAACAAAAGATATGCTAATTTGGTTAAAACAATCATAATCAAATTTACTTCCCTTTTATTATCTAGCCTAATGCTACACAAATTTCCATTCTGTAGCTACATATCTGTACATACAGGCAGCATTTACTAAGACTATTTTTTTAAATATTTATTTTTTATGTGTAGAAGAACTGGGGTGTAGGCCCGAGGTGGGGGGAGGGAGAGGACTCACCAGAGACAGAGTGGGGAATAGAACACAATCTACTAAGATACACTGCCGAGAGGAGCAGGGGATTAGACACTGCTGTGCCACATGGGTGAGCTCCCTGGCCTGGGATTGAACTCATGCTGCAGTGGCTGGTGATAGCTTGATAGTGCTGAGACTTTAATGCCTGCACCACCAGGGAGGTACACTTACTAAGACGATTAACTGAATTTTCCATTGGAGATTATCTGACACAAAATGTTAGCTATGATGGTTAAATGATTAAAAGATGCTGCATATTGTGGTATTCTGCTTAAAGAATAATAAACATAATTGTCTGAAAGTCTCCCAGGAAAGAATCTTTTTGAGCTTTATTGAAAGATACCCAAATGCATTTAATATTTGTGCATTTTTCACATTATAATTATAAATATTCAGGTGAGTTAGGGTCTCACACCTTGCTCTATAAACAGATTCTGGCAATTTACTATTAATAATATCAACCTTTTTGTTTTTTAAAATATTTTTTCCAAGTTCAAATTTAAATGCTTTAATTTGAATTTAATTTACATGTTTTAGATTAAAATTATTTAATATTAAAATTTTAATATATTAGCTTTTTATGTATCATGAAGATCTTTTCTGATATAGTAATAATCATTCACAAATTTGTCCTAAAATGTGAAAGTCACATAAAAATTTAATGTTAGTTCTTGCCAAAATAGCTTAGTTTTAAAAAGACAAAATATCAACTTAACTAAATTGTTACTTAGCATCTACCTAAACCCCACACTGTTTTGATAATTTGTAATTCTATTATATGTTATTTCATTTTCCAGCAGATGTACTTTAGGGAAAAATTGGTTTATTGGGACCTAAAGGAAAGTGAAACAAGAATATTAAAGAACCGCTCTTGAAAATGTAATAACCAGTGACTAATGGACACTCCGGAGCTGAAATCTGCAGTGAAATTAACTGTGAATCTTCACAGAGGTATGCATTTCCATAATTTTATAAATCTCTGGAAAACCCAGACTCAGAGGCCACAAGATAAAGAGGGGAGAGATCTAACCCCAAGTTTTTTGGGGGGATCCTTTGTTACATAATGAAAGGAATTGGCACAAACATGTAACAGTCCTATTTGGTGTGCTGCATAAAGGGTTTTCAAACCTTTTTGATTTTGTAAAACAGATTTTGGGTCACAAACTCTGACTACACTGTTTCCCATTAATCATAGACCATTTTATCATGCATCATTTTATCACTCTCTCAGACGTGTTACATAAGATCAATCTATTTGTTGTTAACTTCTGTTCCTAGCAAATAAGTTCAGTGAGAGAGGAGGCTTTGTCTTCTTCACTCAGACCATCACCAGTGCCTTTTTTCTTCATTTTCTGTATCTGGATTCATAGCCTGATTCACACTGCACAATAGATAGTGAGTGAATGAATGAATGAATGAATGAGTGCAATCCACACAAGATGAGTGAATCGTAGGTGAGAATGTGCTATTGAGGCTGAAGGGCTAACTCACAGCCTTGAGGACAGCCATTTCCTTCAAAAGAAATTGCCATTTGCAGCATCATACGAGAAGCGTGTCAGTTCCGAGATATTAAGTGAGGATGCAGGAAGCTGGACAATAGAAACATCCTCTATCCTGGGAAGTCAGGGAGAAGTTTTAATACTGAGGCTGGAGATAAGGCTATGGAGGATGCCCCACTGCCCTAAAGTCAATCCCAGAATGGGAGAGAGAAACAGTCGAATATAAATCTCTAGAATGGATTTTGGGAAGCGTAAGTCTTGACAGGTAATTTAGTGTGACAATCTTATTCAAAGTCCCACATTTCATTACATTCAAATGAAAAATGCCAAACTGTTCTCTTCTGGGCAATGGGGAATGACAAGCACATTTGTGTCTATGAGGGCAAAATGTCATGTGCCAAACAATGAATCCCTGTGCCATGAAACCAGAATGGTAGCACCTGCCTCTGTCCCTAAGAAAGGACATCAGTAAGGGCAGAGGTCAGCCTTTGTTGACAGAGAGGTAATGAATTTCTGCAATGGAGAAGGAGGAGAGGAGACTGGGAGATGGTTCTTGAACAAAGTAAGGTAGAGTATACACAGGAAACCTTAATTCTGGAAAGAACCGATGAGAGTGATCATAGTATCTGATCCGGGTACACACATTTATACAAATATTTTAATACATAGATTTTAAAATGCATGAAGTTATATTCAGCTTATGTAATCTAGTAGAAATTATCTATCCTAAAACTAGTTTCATTCTATATTCAAACGTGCATTATTTATCTACAAATAACTAAAATCTTCTTAACATTACATAAAGCTAGTCTTTCATCAAATAGTATTATGCATTGAAGGCCAGACAACAGTAAAGGTGACATATGAATTAACCACTTTTAAGAGTATAAAGAGTTTAAGCTTCAGAAAAGTCTGCCAAGTTTCTACTTCTAGGACATGGTCTAACCAGAATGTAGACTTTCTGCAATCATAATGGGAATCTTGACATTAACCACCATTAATTTCTGTCAAAATATGCTAAGTATTTATGTCTTTAGTCTTTGCTAAGTAGTCTGGTGGTTTGCTATAGGGAAAGGTAACTAAGGATTGAAGCAGGGAGTAACAGTGTTACCTGTACGTTTGAACAGGTCACTCTGGAATCTACGTGGAGATTCCCGGAAGACTTTCAGAAGAAGATCATCAGTTATGTGACTCATTTATTAATCTTGCTAAGGAAGAGTAAGGGCTGATATCAAATAGTAACCATTAAGAGATACACAGAAGTTGTGGATGTGTGAGTCCTTAAGAAAAAACAGATAGCGCTCATTCACACATAAGAGAATGCAAAGATGATGTTTGTGTAGGAAAAAGAAAAATAATATGACCCAGATATTTGATTTAAGCTATAAATCTTCCATGGCAGAGGTAATGTGTTGGTTCTGTCAAATGTTTTCCTCCTGGATACATATGTCCCAGGTTTCCCGGGGGTTGCCTGAGGCCACAGGACTGAGTTCTACCCAGTAGAATACGATGGGGATCTGTACTCCATTTTTCTTACTGCCACATGCCAGCTTCCAGAAAACACTGGAGAACTCTGAGGCCTTAGAAGATGGATGGAAGAGTCACTGAATGGGTGTTGGAACAAACGCACAGAGCCGAGCCTTCCTCTCCATCCTGCCCCCACCTCACATGACCTAAATTGCCTTCAAGTGTGAGAAAGAAATATTGACAGCACCTTCTTGCACTGAACACTACAAAGGTATGTTTTAACTCACCTCCTTGTTTAAAGTTGCTAACTACTCTGCTAGTGCCCTAGTGATTAGAGATGGGCTATGAACTCTAGAATAATGGCATGTATCACTTGTAATACATTATAGGTTTTTAATGCTTAGTATGACTATTTAGTTGTGATTCCATGTGTGGGTTTAGATTGTTTTAAATTTTTTGTTGTTGTTGTCATAAAATTCTGAATTAAAATACTTTTCTTATACTTTTTGGGAGGGGTGTTTGCATCAGCTGAATCCAGCTGGAAACTGTGATCAGAATTACGGAGACTGGATTAGGTAGAGCAGCTAAACAGCAGGTTATTTGCCTGCTAGTTAATATTCTTGTACTATATTAAGTCACCTAGAGACAAGTTAGTATTCTCAACATATTTTTTAACTTATTTGACTATATGGGTTGCTGGTTTTATCATTAATTTCTAATTATTTGTGAACCTGCTAATTATAAAATAATTTTTATTATAAGACCTTAATAAATATGCCCTTATAAATAGTTTGTGTACTTATTTTTGGCTCTAAACAATATAAATCTATCAATCTTAATGTGAAGGCCATTTTATTTACATAGATCCAACTTCTATAAGATTCACCCTAAATATTAAAGATAGATCTACCATATCATCCAGCAATTCCACTCCTAGGTAACTCTCCAAATAGCAAAACAATAATCTGAGGGAATAGATGTACTTCTATGTTCACTGAAGCACCTTTTCCTTTATCTAAGGTTTGGAAACAACCCAAGTGCCCAGCTATAGATCAGCAGATTAAGAAGATATAAATTAAGTAGATTAAGACACACAAAGTAATACTAGTCAGCTATTAAAAACAATGCAATCTTTTTAAAGTGAGTCAGAAGGAGAAAGACAAATTCATGGCTTCACCCAAATATGGGATACAGAGAAATAAAACAAAAGAACATACAAAACTAAACCAAACAAACCCTGAGATCTAATTGTAGAAGGGAAGCTCCCAGAAGGGGAGTGGGGGTGGGGGAGGTTGGAGCAAAGGAAGTAAGGGCCACATTGGACTATGCTGAAGGACTCTGGGTGCTTTGGTGGTGGGTGTGGTGACACCATACACCTGAAAAGGTCTGTACCTATATGCCAATATCATAAACAGTGTTATTAATCAATGTTACCTCAATAAATAAAAATGTAATTATAAAAAGAAAAAAAAAACTTTATTTTATTGCCATCCTTAACCCATGCTAAATTGAAATCCTATTTATTGCCACTCTCTTCCAACTCTAACTCAGTTGGAAGTTAGAAAAGTATTATGTTAACTTGCAATAGTCAAGAATGCTAACCAATACAGAGTCCGGATCCAAGATTCTAACTGGGCAGTGCAACATCTGAGTTCTGCAAAAACTGAGGAACACTTTATATGAGAAGCTATTGGGCACAAAGGTCAAATTCCAACTATTTATTAAAATATACTTTTGCCTCACATGTCTTTTGAATTAACAATCCAGCATTTTGAACTCTTGAGCTTTGTTGAATATTCTAAAAGCAAGTTTCAGTTCATCTTAATTTTTTTTTATTTTCAAGATAAGCAAGAAAATATAATTGGCAGAGAATAATTTTCAACATTTTTCCTATGTAAAAAGATTAACAGTGTTGGAGGAATAATTGAATACATCCCATTTAAAATAATTTTATATTAGGTTATACAGTTTCTATCATGCAAGAGGCATATGCTCTAAGCTTCATAATCACTCAGTTACCTATATTTTCAAAAAATAGTCTAGCCCTATTTAATTAAAAATGTATAAAATATGGATATCCTATTAAATACAATTATTCTAATGGCATATTTGAAACACCACTAAAAAAGAGCTCAATCTTACAACTGTGTCTGCCTAAAGAACAATTACCACACACATTAGCTTACTAAATTAAAAATTCATTTTATAGTCTGAAAAGTTCTTTTCCTTAGCATACTTATGAAGCATGCATTGGAGATTATGAGTTAATTTTTTTATATCATTGTATGTAGAAATATGTTAATTAATAAATCCTTTAAAATTTGAAAGGGTCCTGAAATGCTTATTTCATTCCAATACTTCACCTTATCACTTGGAGAGATACCAGTAATTAGTATGATTTCATCCCACACTAAAGAAAGATCTGAAATTGAAATTCTGGATTGACTAACATGAAGTTTGACTCATTATAGGGCTTTACGAGGCATCTTTCATAAACTATGAAAGCTAAACCCATGTTTATTCCAACTGGAAGTGAATTAGCCAGTCAACAGAAACAGGATGGCCAAAATTCCCTCTTCCAAACTTTATGAAAACATGAGCAACTATAATTATTCTTGGAAAATGGAAGATATTATTCAGAGTAAGCATAAGTGGCAGCATTAGGACAGAATTCCCATATAAAGTGTTCCTCAGTTTTTGCAGAACTCAGATGTTGCACTGCCCAGTTAGAATCTTGGATTTGGACTCTGTATTGGTTAGCATTCTTGCCTATTGCAAGTTAACATAATACTTTTCTAACTTCCAACTGAGAGTGGCAATAAATAGGATTTCAATTTTGATACTCACATTGTTGAATAAATTGACATTGAAATAGCCATGGTTCGTTTAACCATTGTCATTAAATTCAGAAGAGAACTGGCCTTTCTCTCACAATGCTGTCATACTCCAATACTTACTTTAACCAGTTGTTTTTACCCATTTGTGGTTTGAAATTACAACTTTCTCCATATTCGAAAAAGCTAAACTTGTCCTCATGAGTCACATTTGAAAAAAACAGATAATTTAATCACAAAAATAATGCCTATGAAGACTATTTGGAAGTCTTAGCTGGAGCCAGGTTAGTCCTCTGGTGGAAGCAACTGCAAGTCTCATGAAAATAATGACACTGAGAGAGCAAGATTCAAACAAGCTGTTTTCACTCCTTCACAGCCAAATTTCATAAAAGAATTGTGAACCACAGCCATCTTCACCTATTTCCCCACCACCTATTATCCAATGCTATCAAATACTGCCATTTTTCCTGTGTCCCTTTTACCTGCGACCACCAGCCCACTACATGCATATTCTGCTCCTTCCAGATTTACCTGTGACCTCAATTTTTCTAACTGCAACGCTTACTCCTTAGTCTCCATTGTACTTGGCCTCTCAGCAACTTCCAACATGACTGGAACTTTCCCTCCCTCTTCTTGGAAGCACTATCTACTCTGGATTTCTAGAATACCATATTCTCCTGGTGCGCTCCCAGTCGTCTGCTGGACCTACTGATGTGGCAGTGCCATGTCTTAGTTTGCTCCAACTCTGTAGCAAAACCACAGGCTTAATGACTTAAATACATACTTATTTCTCCCAGTTCTGAAGTGTGGAAAACCTGGTATCAGAGTGGTGAGTATGATGGAGTTCTAGTGTCAGCCTACTTCCCTGCTTCCCGATGCGACAGGGAAAATAGGGACCTTTCTCCTCCTCTTAATGTAAGGACACACATTTTATGATGAGGATTCTATACTCATGACACAATTATCTCTTCAAATGCCCACCTTCAAGTAGCATCAAAACATGTAGCTTTAAATCAAAAAAGATAAACTCAGGCAATTCGTAGCAACATGGATGGAGCTAGAAGGGATCATGCTCAGTGAAATAAGCCAGAAGAAGAAAGAAAAATACAAAATGGTTTCACTCATAGGAGGAATATAGGTGAGCCAAGTAAGAAATCAGGGGGAGAAAATAACAACAACAAAACCAAAACAAAAACTAGCAGGCAACCAGAAATGAGAGATATTCATCACTCATAATGGGGGAGAAAAGAGCACAAGGGACTATGGTGAGGGTTCACGGGTAAATTGGTGGTGGGTAACCCATGGGTAATACATAATAATGTAAAAGACATAAATAAATATATATATTTAATAAATAACAAAACCAAACAAACACGTAGCTTTAACAGAAGAATGCCAACATGCCCTATCAATTCCAGTGCTCTGTCTTGGGATCCTTTTATTTTCTCTTTCTGTAGTTTCCTTCCATGGAACTTCATGTATCCCAGAGATCCTTATGTTTAAATGTTTACTCTGAATTCCTAAATCCATAAGTGAATCTGATTACCGTAAGCACTGTCACACCCCCAGTTACACAAACGAAAGCATAAGTTACACTTACTTTTTCTGTTTCCACTGTATGTCACATCCAACACTTCAATACTTCTTGTCAATTATAAATCCAAAACACATCCTAAACCCTAAATCTCAACCCTCTACTGGTCTACACTGACTGTACTATGTCCCTAATCCAATAGTATTTCTTGTCTCCACACAACCTCTATCTTATTAATCTTTTTACTTCTACTCTTCTTTCATGGACATCAGGTCTACAAGACATCCAATGTAATGGCTACAAAGTCTACATCAGTCCCTCTGACGATTTGAATCTTCTTTATAAAACCCTCCTATGTCCTCCCGTTTACACTTTGAGTACAAGCAACACTTCATTCCCTAGCCTATGAGGCCCGTTTTTTTATTTGGCTCCTTCATCTTCCTGAGTTTTCTCTACTGCCAAGTAATCTGACTCACACTAGATTTATTTCAGTTCTACAAATATATCAAATTGCATTCTCACTTAAGGATCATCACACTGTGGAGTTAGTGAGTGCCTGGAAGTACTCTGACTGACCCCAGATTATAAAATTGAACAATTTTGTTAGCATTCAATTCTCACTTTAAGTATTATTCTTTTCAAGGGACTCTTTATTGAACACCCAGAATAAAACTTGTCTTTCAAGCCAACATTTTTCATATCTTGTATTTTCCCTATGGCCCTTAATTACCTATCATTTTCTTACATCTCTGTATGTTCATTGTTCCACATTTCTGTAATACCCAACTGTGGAACGCTGCCTGGACACAATACATAAAGGAGCAAATGAATGCATTTAATATATCCAATGGGGAACATGAAGTCAAGTGATGAATCCTACGTGCTTAAAGTAACAGCTAAGGCAATAGATGCTTGAGATTTTTATCAAATGCAGGGGAAAGTGGGAGTGAAAAAATTGGAGATTCTGAAAAGGGCAATGATAATGGGTAGAACATGGAGGTAATGAGGAGGCATTAAAGACTGGTACTGAAGGCAACAGAACACATTTCTTCATAAGGCTAAGAAACATACAGGAGAGATATGAGAATCCATGGTTATTGACCAATGCAGAGAAAATTCCCACTGGAGAATCTCGAGTTAAAAGTGATCTCCTTCAGTCCCTCAAAACACTATAAATGGATCTACCATATGATCCAGCGATTTCACTCCTAGGAATCTACCCAACGAACACAAACACATTAATTTGAAAAGAGACCTGCACTCTTATGTTTATTGCAGCACTATTCATTTAAGCTAAGATATAGGAAAAAGCCAGTTGTCCAAGCCAGATGAATGGATCAAGGTGCAGTGTGTATATGCACACACACACACACACACATAGATATATATGTAGATACACACACACACAGGAATGCTGCAGAGAGATAAAAAAATAATCTCATGCCATTTGCAGCAGTATGGATGGAGCTGGAATGGATTATGCTCAGCGAGGCAAGTCAGAAGGAAAAAGATAAACATTGCATGGTATCACTTACATATGGAACATAGAGAAACTGAACAAAGGATCAGAAAAATACAAAATTTGCAAGATGACCAGAGATCTGAGGCACTTATCAGAGGAGGGGGAGGCAGGTGGGTCAGAACAGGGGAGAGGAAAGCCCAAGGGACTGTGGTGAATGAGCACAGGTGCTGTGGTGGTGGGGAAACTATGGGGACTACACCTGAGGGGAGAAATGAAATATTGTACAAAAATGAACAATGACATAAGAAAATAAATTCAATAAAAATCGATAAATAAGACCTCCCTCTACTTGTCCCTTGGTTCCTATTTGGGAACTAAGTATCCACTCTTAAGGGATCAAGGACAAGAGTAAACATTTAAAGAATGTTTGTTTCAAGGGAACACTGCTTTTTCCTTTTAGAGAAGTGCCTTTGGAGTTTTATTTAAATATGCTGGCTGAAAGCATTCCAACAGGCAAGCACACTAGAGACACTTAGCTTTTGACTCCTATTTATTCTATAGTTTACTCCTCACATACATGTATTACTGTCATTCAACATATTGCTACTTTGTACTGGTAAATCTTTAAAAAAAATCAAAATTATTTAATTATGCATACAAGGACTGGGGTGAAGGCCAGAGGTGCGGGGGTGAGAGGATTCACCAGAGACAAAATGGGGAGCAGAACAGGTAGATTGACTGAAATACACTGCTGAAGGGAACAGCAGGCAAGACAGGAGAGGTTTACTGTGCCATGTGGGTCAGCTCTGTGGCTGGGTATTGAACTTGTGCTGCAGTGTCTGGGGAAAGCTTGATAACCCTGAGATTTTAACCCCTGCACCACCAGAAGGGCCCCTGTACTGATTATTTTTAACAAACACATTTTTCTGATTCATTTTAATATCCCTAGTTTTTTCCCTCTATTACATGTGACCTTTAAATGAGGTGACTTATATGCTCACTTGACTCATTGAAAATTTGACATTCTTTTTAATCCATTGTTTACAATTCAAAATACTATGATAGATAAAGGCAAAATCTCTCCCCCGGGTAGTTTCCATTAAAAAAAAAGTAATAAAGGAGAATCCACCGATAATTAGCAAGTAATTGGCCGGACTGAAATCATCCACTGTGTGATGGTTGAAGAAAACAGATGAGAGGTCTGTGAGGGTTGTGCAGAATTAATCACAGTAATGTGCCATCCAATGGAATGGCCTCTCAGTCATAACTGCCTTAACGGCAATTTGCATTTAAAGATAGCACAAAATGGAATGCATAAACTTGTTTCCCTTCCTTGACAAGCCTCACTAAATCTTTCTTTATTTTTTAGTACACTCAGAAACCCAGCTATTCGCAATAAAAAAGGGACTTAAAAGCTTTTAATATTACTCATCCCTACACTTCTTGTCTTGAGGTAAACCTATCCTAGATCTGCCTCTACACCTGCCGTTTAAAAATGATGTTGCCAGGGTCTCCATAGTGGCATAGGGGTTAAATCCCAGCGCTATCATGCTATTACCTCTGGAGCCTGATGCGGCAGGCCTCTCCTGCCTCGCCTGCTGCTCCCCTCAGCTGTGTATTTCAGTCAGTCTGTCTGTTGTGCTCCCCACTCTGTCTCTGGGGAATCCTCTCACCAACACCCCCACACCTCTGGCCTGCACCCCAGTTCTACTATGCACAAATAAATCTTTAAAAAATAAAAACGATACTGCCATCTATGATATATACCTAGCTGTGGCCACGTTGTCCAAAGCAAATACAAGTGTTGGCAGCAATAACTGCCTTAGCTACAAATGAATGAATAAACAAACTTCAAGAATCAATCACTTTCCTTTTCCTGCCTTTCTGGTAGATTCTCAATAGAAGGACTTTCGAAGGAGCTGCTCTCAATACAGATCCATAAGCAGTAAATGAAAGTGTAATCTCACTTTAGAAAAACAGGTGGTAAAATTATTTTTGACTATTACTGTAGAATGAGATATCTCTAAGTATATATACTCTTATATTTCATTGCTAAAACAGAGAATGTCTTATCATTAGCTTTGTTCAAAGAATATTACTAGGAAACTTTTCACCATTTGAAATTCTGAAGCAGAGGTTCTAAGAGGCATCTAATGGTACATTTTCCCTGCACATGTTTTGGTAAATTAATTTATTATAACTACTGTGCTAAGTAATAAAAAGAATTAATTAGCAAAAATTATACTGTTTCTCACAATGCCTAAGGAAATTGTAAATGTGGAAATTGATGCTCATTATGGTGAAATAAGTGACCTAAGTTTACCTAGTTAGTTCTAGAAATTCAAGTCAGTCTTGAATTTAATCTTCCTCCTATGTTTATCTTAATCACAATGCTGTATCTATAGGGCTGCTGTTGTTTACTATCTTATACTACTAGTATTTCAATTCTTCACCAGGTTGTGGCTAAGTAAGTAGTTTTAAATGATAGAATTATTTCCTTTGGGCATATGAAACTATCATTCAACAAGCTTTGTTAAAAGTAGTCTCTGTAGAGCCTCCCTGGTGGCGCAATGGTTAAGCTCTGTGCTGTGGCACTGTTGGCAGCGGTGACATGAGTTTGATGGCTGGCCAGGGAGATTCCCATATGGCATGGTAGACCTCTCCTGCCTCGCCCGCTGCTCCCCTCAGCAGTGTGTTTCCCTCAATCTGCCTGTTCTGCTCCCCACTCTGTCTCTGGTGAACCCTCTTGCCACCCCATGCCTCTGACCTGTACCCCAGCTTGTATGCATAAATAATCTTAAAAATATATAAAAAAGTAGTCCCTGTCCAGTATCAAAAAGACCAGAAACAAAAACTGTCAGAGTGAGAAATGAGAAAAAGGAGTCCGTCTCCACTGCTGGAAAGGTTCTTATTGAAATATGGCTGACTGAGTTCACCTTCTCCGATACTAGTTTTCCTAATAAACTTGTCACTTACTGTCCACTGTCGTACTATTTGGAAGATCTAGACATTTTTTATTCAGAAAAGTCTACTCCCCCATATTTAAGCCAGGTGGATCCAGAGAATTTTTGTTTCATTTTGACAAATGCACATTTATTTTAGTTAGAGTATCAATTCTTACGGAAACTTATCTCAACGGAAAATTTCAATATTTTCTACTACTAAAAAGTCACATTCTCAAAGATTTTTCTCAAACATTAATCAAATCATACATTTTTATAAAGGGAAAAATGAAGTGTGTTTATGTTCTGAAATGTTAAGCAGATAGCACATCAGTGTGACTGTCATCACAGAAAATGTCAGCTCAGGGAACATGGCATACATTTTAAAGAAATGTTACCTATCTTTGAAATTAACAACTCTACAGTTCTTTGCCAGAAAGCAACCAATGAATATTTGGGTACAAAAGATTTTATTCAAAGCTCTGAGCTCTATTACAAATTACTGTTAAATTTCTTTTCTGTTTTAAAGAGGTCTTGGTTTAATAAAATTAACCACGACAATAACATCCTGTACTGCTTTATGGACTTCTGGTTTCTTCTTATCACAACCATTTGCCAATGAGACATGATGGATGAGACCCACTCTTGCACTGTCTCCCTAATCTTTTTTTGCCTAGAATTTATTTTTATTTATTTATGCATACAAGAACTGGGGTGTAGGCCAAAATTGTGGGGGGTGAGAGGATTCACCAGAGACTGAGTGGGGAGCAGAACAGGTGGATTTACTGAAATACACTCTGAGAGGAGCAGCGGACAAGACAGGAAAGGTCTGCTGTGCCATGTAGGAAGCTCCCTGGCCGGGGATCGAACTCATGTCACAGTGGCTGGCTATAGTTTGACAGCACTGAGACTTTAACCCCTGTGCCACCAGGTAGGCCCTGCCTCCCTAATCTTCATCAGTGATTACATTTGCATTGTTTCCCCATCAATGTGTTTTTTAACAAAAGTACATTATTTTGAATAACTTCTATCTTGTATTCATTCAAGAAAAAAAGGCATATATTACAACACTGAGAAATAGAATTTATCAAGTACCATAAGTTGAGATATGTAAGAAACATCTGTTCTTTTACCAGTTTTACAAACACCTCCCACACTGAATAATTTCTCTAAATACGTCTTTCTTCAAACTTTCAGCAGCATACTTTATCTTACAATAATATTTGCTAACAAAAGAATTTATTTTACCATTTTACTCTAGCAGGAATAAAGTTTATATACCACTATGACCACGTGCTTCAACAGGAGTGCAAACTATCATTTTTAATCCCATTTAAAAATAAAACTTGCCAGGGAAAAATGTTTAAAATTCAAATAAAAACACAATATTGTCTCACACATATTTTAGGCAAAAGTTAATTTCCAGATCACTGGTAACTAGTGATATCTGGTTTATTTGTTTTGTATAGACGTTAATATAATCTTTTCCTTCAAAGTGCATATTTTTTATGTGGATTTACTATGCCTTTCAGTAAAAAAAAAAAAAATAGCTCTGTCCTGATCCTTAGAAAATAAACAGTACTGGCAGGTGAGCTTAGTAGCTCATCTGTGACCCAGACAACTGAACAACAGGCATCACACAGAGGGACTCTTGAGCTGACAGCCAGCTTCTGGTAAGAAATAATAGCTGTATAAAAACACATAACATCTAGTTTTACAGTAATATCACATTATAAAGCAGCTGATGCTTCTTTCAGGGTTTAAATGCTTCATGTTTGATTTTTATATTCATGAGAAGGAATGGGAACCATTCTTAGTTTTTATTAGTATTTTAAGTTAAAACTTTTAATAGAAAAATCCTATCAACTACTTTCATGTGCTTAGAACGATTGAATTACAGAGTCTTCCGAGACTGCAAGTTGATGTTGCTGAATTTTCTCAAGATTGTACACACAAAACAAATTTCTTTTTTTTCTTTTTTTTTTTTTTTTCAGAGACAGAGTGGGGAGCAGAACAGGCAGATCAGAAATACACTGCTGAGGGGAGGAGCAGCGGGCGAGGCAGGAGAGGTCTGCCGCACAATGTGGGACTCTCCCCGGCTGGGCATTGAACTTGCATCGTGCGCTGCCGACAGCTCCACAGTGCAGCGCTCAACTGCTGCACCACCAGGGAGGCCCCACAAAACAAATTTCTTAATGCCTCCAACTGCTTTCCATAAACCAGGATTTTAATTGTTGTAGCTAAGTATTATAAAATGTCTTATTGGTTTGGGCTTGTGTATATAAGTGATTGATTAGATTTGTTAACTTTATACTGGACACATTCCTGAATTTAATCTGCTTCAGCTATCCAAGATTATTCAAAAGAAAAAGTCTAGTGCTTGGTAACAGAAACCAGGACAATAAACTATGTTGTGTTGCTGGTTGTGTGTATGTAGTGGAAAAGAGACCTTCTGCCCAACTAATTCAGTTTGGAATTTTGTCCCATCAGAGCTGACTGGCATGCTTTGTCTTGGACTAAGAACAAAACCTCAGAACTAGGCAGAGAGAGAGAGAGCACAGAAGCATCAGGTCTATGCCATCTTTAATGTCCTCAATATCATTAGCTACTTCCTCCTTGGATTTTCAAAAATCTGTATTACCCACTTGCTAAATATAGTTAATACAAGTATTCTGTTATGAACATTGTGAATTCTTTGACAGTAAGGATTACACATTGGTGTATACGTTGCCAGCATACACTGAGTGCTAGACAGCACTCAGTCTAGTCATGTCTGGCACAAAGAAAGCACTCATGGGCCTCCCTGGTGGCGCAGCGGTTAAGCGCTGTGCTGTGGAGCTGTCAGCAGCAGCGACACGAGTTCGACTCCTGGCCAGGGAGATTCCTATATGGCGTGGCAGACCTCTCCTGCCTCACCCGCTACTCCCCTCAGCAGTGTATTTCCGTGGAGCTGCCTGTTCTGCTCCCCACTCTGTCTCTGGTGAACCCTTTCACCGCCCCATGCCTCTGACCTGTACCCCAGCTTGTATGCATATAAAAATAAATCTTTAAAAAAAATAAACAAAGAAACCACTCATAGGTGTTTTGGGGTTTAGTAAAGCCAAATAAATCCTGATATGTTTCCATAAAAGACATTCTTATCACTTTTATTCTCTTAAAGTGGGTTTTACCTGGACATTCTTTCAGATTTTTTTCCTTTTATCACCCAGATTCTACAACTATTTTATCATTTCTGCTTACTCATTCTTCAGCATGTATATTCTTATTCACCATCATTTCTGTGGATTCTGCCAGTCTTACTGACAAGGCAGTCATGCTAGGCTATTGGAGGTGGCTGGAATATTGGACAGTTCTAGCTACCATTCTTGCAGTCACGGGTGAGCCATGCTTTGCCACATTAGGCTTGGGCCTTTCATTGAAGAGGGATGAATAGATTGTCGTGTCTCTTGGTCTGATCCAGTAGATAATGATGTCCTAATTTTATTCTAAGTAATCCTGGTTGAAGGCATCTTCCTGCAACCTTGGCCATTCTGACCCCCCAAAATAATCTGACTTCTTTATCCTGGAGACCAGTCTGCATTGGGCCTGCAAGCCACTGCTGACTTCGCAATGGAAGGTATGTTGCCTGTCTGTGTCTCCACTTACCATTGCTCTGGGGATGGGGGCAAAGGAGCCCCACTCCATGAGTTAACTGGGCATGAGATGAGAAGTAAATCTCCTGCAATCATGCCTTGAACTCGAAGGCAAGCACAGCACAGGTTGTAGCTTGACATTTTTCTAGGTATCACAGTCCCTCGACACTGCTTATCTGGGCTTAAAAATGGAACCCTAGATAACATTTTCTGATTTAAGTTTCTTCAGGCTCTTTTGATATACATTCAATGTTCTCTAGAGAAGCACACCAAACGCTTCTGCTGTACTGCCCGCTCTATGGCAGCTCTCTGGCTTCCCTTTCTGCAGGCCTGGGAATGATACGGTAACAGCAGAGTATGTTTCAGAGACATATTTGTAGACGGTCTTACACTGGAGCAGACACTGACAGGTGACAAATTAATATAAGCCAGGAAGAAGAATGAGAAGAGCTTTCGTTCTTGCTAAAGTCTTTAGCCTGACTCCCTTTCCTTCTGCTGATTATCTAATTCTAAGTAAATTACTATCATTACTTAACTAGCCTATGTCCAAAGGGCATTTCTTTTAATATCTTTCCTTGAAATTCTCTTAGCCTGATTTCATCAAAAAGAAAAAAAAAATAAAATGTTCCCTATACCTTAACAAGAAAATGAAAAATGCTTTAGATTTTAAACTAGCATACTGAAAAATACACAGGAAAAATATTGCTTTTATTTAACAAATGGGATAGTTCATGTAAATTCCCTCATAGTGAATCTCTCTAGTTTCATTATTATAAATTCACTTCTTCACCCAAACGTCGGACGCAAAAGGATTGCAGAGAATAGAATATGCAATAGAATCCTAAGCCCATTGCCAGTGTTCCTAAATGGTTATTTCCAGAAGGTTGGAATAGCAAAGGACACATCTTCCTAATGATTCGGACTGTGAGAAAGCAAGGCCTGTGGAGCCCCTACTTGCTCCAAAAAGGAGCTCAGAGTCAAGCACAGCGTACTCTACCCATCCCTCTGAGTCTGACCGGTTTCCCTCCGGGTGACCCTTACAATACACCAGCACCGCGACCCGCGGCTCAGGCGTGCATTCCGACACCTGCGTGGCGCACAGCTGCCGGATGCAGCAGGTGGCTCTCAGCCAAGAACCTGGTCACAGCCATCCCACCACATGCTGGCCCCGTTCAATTTACGCACAAAGCCAAGTCCTGAAGACTCTACTAACAGCAACGAGGACTGCAGCTCCTCATCTTACCCACGCTGAGAGGCAGAGAGATCATTTCAGAGCCCAAGCTTTAAAGCCAACTGGTTAAACTCGACAGAAAATGGATTCTAAGCATGTTAATTGAGCATAAATTATGGTGAATGCCACATGAATTTTAGATGAGTGACTGTCTTGTTGATCTCCAGAGGGTGAACAAGGTGAACCCCCTTTTAATCTAGACAGTTATGAAAAATACACACAAGCTTCCTGAATATTGGCAGACGGATAATGAAGAAGCAGAAGGGGAGCGAACCACTGATGGACATCTGCATTATTTAAATCCAGAGGATGTTATGTCGGTAACTTCTTCAAAAAGACTTCAGTGTCTGTTTGCTTAATATAGCATCACTAGCACAGTTATGTTCTTTGTATGTTAAGATATAAGATATAGTTTAACTCTTAAAAATGTCACCGTTGGCCGTCTTTAAGACTTTATTGTTGTGTGGCAACGCCTATCTGGAAAGGTGTGATCTTCTACCCCTGAAGTATAAACAAAGTGATTAAGCAATGTTAATTCAATAATCAAAAATAAAGAAATACAATGCATTTGAATTGGCTGGTTTTTCTGTCGTTTCTCCCAACTTGTCCCTACAGAAATGAAGGTAACTTGGGCATACAGAAATACACTCATTTTCACAAAATAGGGAATAAAAATCTATCTAGGAACCAGTGATAAAGTTATTGTCAGGCCAAAATCATGGAGAAATTCCAATTAAATCTAAGCTGAACGGGTTGAAATGAGAAAATTTAGTGATAGTTTATTAATGTATCCTTTCCCGTAGAAAGGAGCACAGACTCCCATCCAAAGACCAGAAGCTACTTCATTCCTTTCCTACTGACTGATTTGAGCCCAGAGAAATCAGGTCACCCAAAACTTGGCCCCAGGGGCGCGGTTGTTTGAGACTGTCTGAAGTCTGTTGCTCTCTCTTTTACCATAAAACAAAAAGGACCTGCGTGAGGTGAATGGTCCCAGGTAAAGTGTTGCAAGAAATGATGGAGATAGGAAGGCACCAGGAGCCACAAGAGATGTGGATTTCAGTCTGGGAAATGTCAAAGAACTAAGCATCCCAGGTAAGAGAAAATTAGAACTCAGGAAACACAATGACCTTTTAGAGAATTTGCGCTTTCTCAGGGTAAAGGTAAAAGAAAACAAACTTGGAATTTGTGGGGGAAGTGTGGGAGCACAGTGAAAGAGAACATGTCTAAAAGTATTCGGACATTATAGAGTCTCAGAAAATGTGGTATCACAGGCAACAGAAAAACACCTTAAGATGCTTGCAATTTTGATAAGAATTACAGCAGCAGATTTCTCTGAGGTAAGTGTAAAATCAATTAATAAAGAAGACCCCTAGATAAACAAATGACACAAGCTAATTAAAAATGGTCTGCTAATAAATGTTTATGGAGAAACACAGTAATGGAAAATGCCAGAATAATTTGAATCTACATTTGAGCTGGCAGGAAAGAGAGGACCCTGTAGTAAATATAATCGGTGTGTGGAGGAAATCCTGAGATGTTCTCCCACAGTGCAGAGGCAAAGGTCCATGAGTAAATGAGAGGGAATAGAACTACGAGGACGAAGGACAGAAATTGACTCTAAAAAAAACAGATTTACCTAAGGAAAAAATAAAAACAACTAAAGTAGGAAAAACATTAATACTATAAAGTTTCTGCTTAAAAATGACAAAAATCAAAACAAAATAAAACCCTGAGTTGTCAGATGAAAGGGATTCATCCCCATGTTCTTTTCACACTGAGTCCTCTAGGGGTTTTTCTTTTTTCTAAAAAAAAAAAAAAAAAAAAAAAAAAAAAAAAAATAGTTTTTTCTTTAGCAACTAGCTACTGATTCCACAAGTTACCCATTCCCATTCCTGTTTACCAGCTCTACAAATTGTGTCACCCACTCAAGCCCTAATGAAAATGAGCTGGTCTGGCCTCCCTGGTGGCACAGCGGTTGAGCGCAGCACTGTGGAGCTGTAGGCAGCGCGTGATGCGAGTTCGATGCCCAGCCAGGGAGAGTCCCACATGGCGCAGCAGACCTCTCCTGCCTTGCCTGCTGCTCCCCTCAGTAGTGTATTTCTGATCTGCCTGTTCTGCTCCCCACTCTGTCTCTGGTGAATCATCTCCCTGCCCCACGCCTCTGGCCTATACCCCAGCTTGTATGTATAAATAAATAAATCTTAAAAAAAAAAAGAAAATGAGCTGGTCTAACACTTAATTCTAGATAACACAGTGACAGGACAATATTGAAGGGATTTTCCCAAGAAAGCATTTTAAGACAAAATTCCCCTCTACCACTTTCTCAACCACTGCCTTCAATTTACACCTTTGATACTAACCCACCGGCACCTTTGATACTAACCCACCGGCAACTTTACAGAGTTTGCAAAGTTATTTTTAAGTAAAAAAATGAAATAACTATTTGAAAATAAGTCAAGAACATAACAAAAGGATAAAGCAAGAAAAGGGGAAAAGGTAGATTCATCCAGAAACCTGTTTTAATGGGAGGCAATGAATATAAAGATATTTTCAGAAAAAAAAAATGTTAATTACAGTTCACATATTGTACTGACTTTTCCTTTTGGTCATAACTGGATTAAAATGGGATTTCCTATTTGCATTAACAGCAATACCTTATAAATGTTATAAAATTATTCACCATCTACAATATTTGTAACACTCATTTTATTGACACACTCTGCCTCACATTAAATATCCCACATTCAGAGTAAGTTCAGATTGCATGTTTTTTAATCAGCAAAATGTGAATGTTGATTGCAAGGTGGTAACAGGATTTTGTCCCTACTAAGCATTTAACATACTTGCTACGCAACTGGGGAAGAATCCATTCCTCCAGCTCATTTCTCTGTGGCTCCTGTACCACACAGTTCAGCTAACAATGGAGAAATCGATTTACATTTTCCTATCAGACATAAGGAGGCCTGGGCTTGTTCGCTTTTCAATACCTGTTCAAATTGTAGAAATGCAGCTCCCCGGAAGTCATTTATTTCTACCTTCTTGGAAGCCACGTCACCACACTGCTGACTTTGATCTTTAAAGGAAGACTTCCAAATGCCTTTTTTCTCCTTTTTTTCTCAGCACATTTATTTACTCTTTCATTGCTAAAACTTTTATAGAATTTCCGCACAATATCAAGGACAATGGTAGGTATGGAAGAGACAAACCAATGAAAAACATAAAAAGGAAATAAAAGTGGAAAGGTGCTATTTAGGCAAGAAATATGGGGAGAGGTCATGATAAGGATACGGTAAAGGGACCACACAGGAGGGGTGTGAACCTTGTCTGGGGGAAAGCAGAGAGGGCTTATTAGAAGAGATCTCACTTACAGAAAAAAATTAGGTAATGGTACCATAAAAAAAAAAAAGACATTTTTGCCATTTGCAACAACATGGATGGACCTTGAGGAGATTAAGCTGAGTGAAATAAATCAGAGAAAATCAAATTGTAAGCACATGGTTGAGGGGAAAGTAGATTGGTCCAGCCCATATCGACAACAGTAGAGAGATTTCTCAAAATATTAAAAAATAAATCTACCATATGATCCAGCAATTGCATTCCTTGGTATCTACCAAGAGAATAAAAAAAAAGCACTAATTTGAAGGGATATGTGCACTCTTATGTTCATCATAGCTCTATTTACAAAACCTAAGTACCCAATAACGAATAAGTAGATTAAGATGTTCATTTAACCACATGGAATGGAATACTATTCAGCTGTAAAAAAGACAAAATCTTGTCATTCATGAGAACATGAATGGAACTGGTGGAGATTATGCTAAATGAAGTAAATCAGAAGGAGAAAGACAAATATTGGATGATATCACTCATCTCTTAAATAAAGACACACAGAGCTAAAGAACAATCAAACTGAACCAAAACAAACCCCAGAAATCTATGGAATAGAGACTACCTGAGGGAGAAGAAGAGGGCAAAGGTGGGGAACAAAGTGGGAAAGGTATCCAATGGACTATGGTGAGGACTATGTGTGCCATGGTGGTAGATGGGGTGTAATAACACACAGGTACCCCTGAAACCTATAAATGCTATGAATTTAATTAGAAAAAAATAGGTGATACTCAGAGTCAGAGAAATTTTCTTAGAAGCAGAAGAGAGGAGGAATTCCTATTAAGGTAGACAAGATAGATCAAAAATTAATGGGGGGGTATAAAGGAAAATAATTAGCAGTTTGATGCTGCTGAATATAATGTTCAAGACAGGAGACAAAACGAGATAGGGTAGACTTGTATTAGAGAACTCTGTTCTTTAGTCTGCTTTATTTTCCTTCAGAGCACTTGTCACTACTCATAATATGTAACATGCTTATCTGATGATATTCTATCAACCTCTATTATTTTTTTAAAGATTTATTTATTTATGCAAACAAGAACTGGGGTGTAGGCCAGAGGTGTGAGGGGAGGGGAGAGGATTCACCAGAGGCAGAGTGGGGAGCAGAACAGGCAGACTGACTGAAATACACTACTGGAGGGAGCAGCAGACCAGACAGGAGAGGTCTGCTGCACCATATGGGTAACTCTCTGGCTGGGGATCCAATTTGTGCTGCAGTGGCTGCCGATAGCTTCATAGTGCTGAGGTTTACTGCCCTGTTTTAACCACCAGGGAGGCCCTCTATCACCTTCTTTAGAAGTTTATCTCCTGGAGAGCAGGGACTTTCTTTGTTTAGTTCACTACTCTTTACCCAGCGCTTGTGACAAAGATTTGCAGTCTACACCCAATCCAATCATCAATGAAAGACAGAGTAAGTATTGAATAAACCATAAGTTAAAAACATCCTTCCAAATCTTCCACATGCTGTTTTTAACTTGTGTTTCCAGTTTTAGTGCAACCTAAATTACAGCCAAATTCTTACCATTTCCAATCTCATATTTTCTTCTTAAATTTTTGTTTCAGGGCCTTGCTGATGGCTCAGGGGTTAAAGTCTCTTGGTGTTATAAAGCTGTCTCCAGCCACTGTGACCTGAGTTTGATCCCTGGCCAGGGAGCTGACCCACATGGCACAGGAAAGCTCTACTGTCTCGCCTGCTGCTCCCCTAAGTAGTGTATTTCAGTAGATCCCCCCTACTCTGCTCCCTACCCTGTCTCTGGTGAATCCTCTCACCACTACCCCCACACCTCGGGCCCGCACCCCAGTTCTTGTATGCATAATAAATATTTTCAAAAATTGTTTCATCCCCGTGTTTTAAAAGCTTATTTGTCTTAAAATACAATGTCTTTTAATTGGACTCCATTTAAGATGCTAATGATCTGCAAAGTTATAAAATTTCAAGATAGAATTAAGTCTATGGCACAGTTTTTAAGAAGTTAAACTTGAGTTTCATACTGTGAATTCCACATTCTCTATTTACTATATGTCCTTGAGCAAGTTACTTCATCTAGCAAATTACTTAATCTCTCCGAATGTGTGATTCTTCATTTAAGAAAGCACACTACTTCCCTGGCTGATTTTAAAGATGAAATTATATAAAATCTGTAAAACTCCTAGAATAGTACCTGGTGTACAGCAAGTTTTGGTTTTCCATTTATTAGCATCTTTAAGTTATTCATTTGTACATGACACTTTTGCTGCACCCAATTTGAGGAGACGGGGATTAAGAATTTAAAATTTTTGTGTCTCCATTGTCTAACATGATACTTTGAATATAACTGAATGATTAATAAATGACTATTAATTTACTATGTTGAGTATTTGAAACAAGATTTTCTTAGCAGTAGGTCCATCATCATGTATATATAATCTACGTTTCATAAATTTCAAATACACAATTATATCAAATTGAAATATAAACATAAAGTAACCATTAAAATATAAGGTTTTCTTTTTTTGATTATTCAAGTCTTTTACTTGCATATAGCATATTCTATGAACTTGAAAAGCTATTTGTATTAAACTTTAAATAATATCTCAACATACTTTCTTTCAAAATAATGTACAAGTGATGCCATTTTCAATTCTCAGTGGTATAACTTGAAAATAATTTTTCTTTGCTTTTAGAACTTCTGCTAGCATCATAGCAGAGATGCTAGAGGTAGAGTGGGTGTGAGTTTATTCAGTGTTGTCTAAACTGGTATGAAAACAATTGCACACTCTTAGGTGAGAAAGAATTTCATTTTTTTCTGCCAGCTTTGTAAATAACACATTTTCAAATATTTCACATACTATAGAATAAAAAAGGTTTTACAAAGGTATTTTATAGATATTTTACAATGAAAATATCAAAGCCAAGAAATGTTGTATCCATTCATTCATATATTCATTTATACTTTTTTTTTTTTGTTAAATTGTTCTAACTTTGGCGGGCAAAACAGAACAAAAATACTCATGCATTGATCAAAGAAAATTTCCTCTTGGTGCTATTTAGTTTGCCAAGTAGACAAAATTAAAGTATACTGTAGAAGTTATAAAATAGAGGAAAAACTCAATGAACTCTGAAGACATTGGTTAAGGGAGAGATTGCAGACGTAACCACTCCATCACGTGAGAAGGAGAAAGAGCTTTAGCAATGAAGGAATTCCTGAACAGGCTCTAGGACAATGGGTAGATATTATTAAGATAAATAATGCTATACAGAAAGTATCATGTACAAAGCAAGAAGGCACAACATGTTTAATGGATTTAGGGAATAGGCTTATGGGTTGGTCAGGGAATTGAGAAACCGAGCTGCAGACATGGGCAAGAACAAGATTAAAAAGTCTTCAATGCAATGATTTATAGTCAATAATTCTAGGTCTGGAGTAAGATTCTCCTGATTCCAGTAATTTTAATCAATTCTGCCATCATGAATTTGTTTGTTAATGGTTTTTAAATTTCTTCACATAAATTTCTGGATAATGCCTGTGTCTTCAATGTTTCCATTGTTTAAAAATTCATTAGAGACAACATTCACTTTGCATTTCCATGCAGCTTTGCTTCCAAATATTTTGCCACTACAAACAAGGTTTGGTATGTTGATTGCTTTAAAACTTAATTTTAAAATTAACATAAAATAAAACTTTGAATTTTTCTCCTATGTATATGTTAATAACTGCCAACAAAGGAAATGATATAGAACAGTAAAATCACCTTCTACTCAGTATTTCTCATCTTATCTCCTTCTAGCCCCACCAGTGCCTGTTCCTCACCTTGGCAATGACTGATTTTTTTCCCCCACTAAGTACAGTCATCTTTTTAGAGAATATCATGTCCATAGAAAATGGAGTTTTAATTTTTTGTTACTGGCTCTATTCACATTTAGAGGCATAAGGCTTTTAAGATTCAGTATTTCATGCCATGAACTTGCCCTAGTTTATCTGTGCAACCACTGAAAAATATATGGGTTGTTTCCTTGTTTAGCAATTTTACATTAGCTATAAGTATACAGGTATACAGGTATAAACTTTTGTGTGAACATACATGTTTAACTTTCTGGGGTAAATACCAAAGAGCAGGACTTCTGGGTCATGTCTTAAGAGCAGACTAAACTTAACAAAAATTACCAAATCATTTCCCAGAGTGGTTGTACTAGCTTTTATCCATTAAGCAATGGGAAAACATTCTTGTTTTTCCCGCACCCTTACCAGCACTTGGGGTTGATAGGATTTTTTTAAACTTTTAATTATTTTAATTTATTGATAGTTTCAATCTAATTTTAATTAGTAATTTATAAAATTTTAATTTAGTTTTTAAAAATTATTCTAGTAGCTATATAGTAGTATTTTATGGTTTAAGTTTACATTTTCCTCATGGTATTGATTTTGAACATATTTTCATGTATTTATTTGATTTCCATAACTCTTTGGTGAACCCTTTATTCAAGTCTGCTGTCCCTTTTTATTTTTACTGTTGTATTTTGAGATTTTTAGACATTCTGGATATAAGTACTTTCTCCAGACATAGTGGCACAAACAGTAGACCTTGGCAATTATTCTGAAGTTTAAGATCTTAACATCTATTCATTTATTTCACCTTTGTTGTCTGGTGTTCATTTTGCATGTTTTTTATTGATTCATGTTCAAGTTTACTGATTCTTTCCTCTTGTCCCATTCTGCTATTGAGTCCATCTAGTGTTTTTTTTTTTCAATGTTGAATTATCCTTTTCTTCCTTCTTTATATTTTATATGTAGTTGTTGAAAAGGTCTCTTATTTCATGGGTGTTCACTCTTATTTGTTAGCATATTTTTATGGTGGCTCTTTCAGCTAGTGTCTAGTAACTCAAGTGCATTATCATCTTAGTGTTGCATCTTTTAATTCTGTTTTCACACATGAGTTATTTTCTTTGTCACCGATATGATGGGTAATTTATAATTTTATCCTGGACATTTTGATTATTAAATTTGAAAATATGGGGCATGTGTACATTTTAGAGACCATATTTTACTTTTGGTAGCAGGAGATATACTTATTTGGGGTTAGGTCACAAGACTTGATCTGCCTTCTACAACTTGCAGATTCAATGCCAAATCCATTTTCAAAGTCTATATGATGCCATTCAAATCTGTCTTGTGGGTGTGCCACTCAGTTATGAGTCTGGAAAGGGGGCAGTTGTCTTTAATTAAATTCAATTCAAAATGTCTTCAGTGTGTAGTTTAGCAGCAGAACCACTCATCTGGACGTGATCCCAGGAGTTCATTTAAGAAAGCATGAACCAACTTTCCTGAGCTGTTCCCTCTCTGTGATCTCATCAGTACTTTTCAGTTGCTTCCTGGTCCCTGTTTTGGCTTTCTAGTCACAAAAGTGGAGATTCCTTTATCTTTGGAGCCTCTTTCTGAGTTTTACCCTTGCTGAGGCATATGGTAGGAGTGAAGAAAGGGAATGAGAGCCCTAGAGTTGTTCTCACCCTCTGAATCCACACTTACTTCAATAGAGAGAAAGTGACCTTGCAGGTCCTTGCTGCTGCTGCCACTAACAAACCATTTTCTTCCTCTTTACATCTAAACTAGAGGGTTCCCCCACGACCAGGCTCATGCTCGCTTTGATGTTTGCTGGTCTTGAGTAGTGCTAGAGGAAAGTAGGTGGCAAAAACAGTAATCTTACCCCCAACTCAGGGATAGTTCTGATGCTCTGCTTCTCCAATTTATAGACTTTTTAGAGTTCTCAAAGATCTGCACCCTGATACTGTTTGGTTTTATGACTTATTGCATCCATCCAAAACCACAAACTCCAGACTGATTGGGACTATATTTTCAATGAAGGAATAGGCTGGATGGCATAATTACTTGGCTAGGAGATTTGCATAGCTAAACCAGAATGTTTCTTGCTGAGTGAGTTAACTGGGATATTCCTGTACACACATGTTACTATACAGAGATGCTGTAACTTTTTTGTGTTAACTTTAATAATGATCTTAGCATTTGTAGTCTTTGGTAGCTAGTTAAGTTCTGCCTCCTAGCCCTACAAGTTATAAAAATAAATTAATATTCTTTAAGAAAAAGCAATCCAAAAAGTACAAATACAAGGTCCTCTTCTGACCTGTCAATCAAAGTAGCACATGCTTCTATCTTGACTAGATATTCTGAGAGTTGTCAATATCATTTATGAAAATATTTCCAACATTCTCTTATGAACTGTTTCTGTTTGCCTAGTAACAGAAGAATTGCTTATTGAACTGGCAAAAATAATAAGAACAACAAATTGATCTTTGAAATAATGTGTTATTGTCAGTTATCATTTGGGTGAAGTTCTATCTGGGCAGGAAGATTCCTGTTTTGTGGCCCACTAGCAATTCAGTTTTGTTGTTTGAACAAAGGAACTGCCTGATAGAACTTTCAATCACTATTATTTTTCATTTATGATATTTCTTTCTATTTTAAAAAAAGACTTACTTATTTACGCACACAAGAGCTGGGATGTAGTCCAGAGGTGCGGGGCGGGGGTGCGGGGGTGGGGGTAGAAAGGATTCACCAGAGACAGAGTGGGGAGCAGAACAGGGAGACTGGCTGAAATACACTGCTGAGGGGGAACAGTGGGTGAGACAGGAGAGGTCTGCTGCGCCTCTGGGCCAGCTTCCTGGCCAGGGAATGAACTTGTGCTTTAGTGACTGCAGATAGCTTCATAGGGTTAAGACTTAACCCCTTGCACCACCAGGGGGAGCCTGAAATTTATTTCTTTAGGTGTGCATCTGTATGCCTATATCCAATCCTCATATCCATAATTTTCCTTTCTATGTTAGAAACATGCCATAATCTTCTTTAATTTTTTCCTCCACTAATTATGCCTCCTGCCGCTTTTGTTAGGATTGAGTTGGGAGAAGAACTACCTAGAAACTTCCAACAATCTATCAAGCAGATATTCTTGTTATAATATGCAAAAAAGGGTTAACCTCAAGCCTCAGAGAAGTATGCTGATTTGACATATGGGTTTTGTCCCTTTCCTAGCAACACTAACTCTAGGAGTTGTCAGGAATTACCTATACTTGATGAAAGTGATAGAGGTGGGGATTAGTGGTTGAGTTTATAGGTAGAGTTGAGGCATAAAGAGCAAGAGACAGAAAAAAGAAAATCTGGTCAAGAATTGCATATGGACTGGTCAAACTCCATTTCATTGCTGACAATGGTTATGGAATAGCTTATCCTGTACAGATGAAATATACACAGCATGGGTCTGACTAGCTGGGTATAAATGGTCAAAGGACATCTAGTTCACGATACTCATTTATTCAGGGATGCAGAAGACATTTACTTTGTTGGTCTACATGCTGGGTTTTTTTTTTTTTTGTATTGAATCTTTTCTTGAAACTAAGTAAACTTGGACTTGGGACTGGCAAAAATCTATTAGGTACTGTCCATTTCATTTTCAATTGAACCCTAAGACTAGTAGTAATGGTAACACAGTGGTTATTGAAGCATATCAGTTTCATGTTGTTTTCCTTTTTGCATTTAAGAAACTTTTCATAGAGGTAACCAAGGCAAGTGGAAGCAGTATTTATTCTTTAGTTTGATTCAACTGGAAAAGGCTAGATGTTGTGGAAAATCTACAAAGGACACACATTGTGCATTTGTCAATACATCTCCGTTATTTTCCTTCTCAATTTGGAAAAACTAAGCAAGCTGTCATTAAAAACACCTTTACCTGAAGCTTTTTATCCCTGGGAACTGGTATGTATTGTGGATCTGATTTTAAAATGATCTTGCCAATGTTTTTTCATTTGTGTAATATTTTCCAAAAACTTAAAATCTCATTATAAAATGGAAATGTCATAAAAGATTTCACTATTTTACATCTGTGATATTGAACTTGTTCCTCTATAAGTCATTGCTATTATGATTGTTAGTTTTGATACCATGATAATATACATGACCATTTTTAATTTCTTCAACATTAATAATCAACAATTAAACTTGAATTTGAAGAAAAAGGTGTAGAATTTGAAAAGAATCTTTCAGCATTACCACCTGCAATGCGGAGAACTGGGAATTCAAATATATGTTGCACTGACAGAAATACTCAGATGAAGTTAAAACGACAATAAAACACATGATAATCTATTGTCTTATTTAACAGAAAACACCTGAAGTTTTCAAGGGCAGAAAAAAATAAGGTAAAGCTAAACCAAAACAAAACAAAAAAGTGGAAAAACAAACTTTGGTGCCAGTATAACTCTGAAAGGAAAGCTATTAAAAGGGATCCAGAAAAATTAAGATGAGGGGATTCTAAGAAAAATAGTAGGCTAGAACTTAAACTGATAGAAAAATTAGAGTATGAACTACCGATTCAGGAATAGTCAGGACACTTGTATTATAAATTCAACGAATGCTTGTCATGAAAATCAAACAATGAAAACAACTCTTAGTGCCCCATCTGTGAACTGAAATAGCCACCTTAAATTTTTTAACCATAGAATTATGCTACATATATCTTGCTTTTGAGTTTATATTACCCTCCTAAATCTGGGCCTTTAGCCTTTGAAATGAACTTAAAGTGCTTCCTGTGTTGTTGTCACATGATATAATACCATTTAGATACCAATGAAATCTATTTTGGAGAAAATTATACTCATCCAAACAACTCAGGATTCCCCCAACATTATCCAATACATATGAATTCACAACCTAAAGGTGTCAAATACTGGAGGAAAATAATCAGTATAATTGAAAAGCACTAGAAAAGAGAAAATTCAAGAGATTTATCTTTTTACATACAGACATACACTAACATACATGTATGTCCATACACCTACGTACTGATAGAACTCAGTCAACATTCAAAATATCAAAGAGGAAGAAAATATCTAAAAGAGGCCAGAAAGAAAAGTCAGATCATATACAAGTTCATATACAAGGAAGTGTGAGTTAAATAGATTTTCCAGTGTCCATAATGATGAGACAATCCAATATTACTTTCAAAGTGCTGAAGAGAACTACATTTTAGTCTAACAAGCAAGTATGAGAAAAGACATAAAATGACTCGGAGAGTTTCCCACCACAAAACAAGATAAAAGGACTTTTAAAGAATGAAATTATCCCAAATGGAAAATCTGATCTCCAACAAGTTATGGTAATGGCTTAGACTAAGTATTTAAGGAAAATTAAAGAAACATTTGTGTAAAACAATAATATTAAGTTTCCATTTGTGGGATTAACAACAAAAAATAACTTCTAGAACACTGAATAACAATAACTTAAAATCAGGCTTATGGTGTTAATTTGACAATTTTAGGTTTATTATTTGATTCAAGAGGGTGGCTTAAAATTTTCTAGGTTACAATTTTGGGGGAAAGTGTTGCAAGTTTGGATGTAAAATTTCAAGACCAAAAACATACACACAAAAGAGAATAGAATATTTTTCAGTTGAGGAGAATGAAACCGTTACTAAAAGAGCAATAAAAACAAAGGTATCAAGGAATGTTTAAAACAGAGCATAGGGGTTTTGGTTGCTGGGAAGAAAAGAGGAAAAAGATTCAAAAAAGATTAGGTATTGAATCCTCAATACCTGAGTCTGTATTCAAATCACCATTGCTATTATGTTTAGAATTCATTTGTTCTTGATTTACGCAATTTTTCCCCTTTTTAATAATTAAAGGTATAGAGACAATCTCCTTACATTAAAAAATACCAAAAAAGGTTTAAAATAAACTCAAATAATATGTATCCAGTAGGGGCTAAGAGAACTATAAATTTGGTCCAAAAGAGTGCTTTAATAGATCTATGATCATCAAATATTTCTGGTCTCAAAATATTTTTGGCCACAAAACATTAGAATCACAAAGATGAAAAGTTTCCACATAAGTTAATTAATACAATTTTATATACTAATCTTGTCATCCCAAGAGGTATAACTGTTTCCCTTTAAGACTGAAAAAAAGATAATTTGAAGAACTCAAAAAGCAGAAAGTGGTAGAGTCGAAATGAATTCCTATGATTAAAGTCCAACAGTTTGCAAACTCACAATCTGCAATATTAATTTTTATACCTGAACTATGTATGTATTATATATTTTTTAGCCTCTAAAGATAAAAGAGGAATGAAAACATACTGATTTCATAGTATGTACTAGACAAGGTCTTAGGCCCATAATATTCACTTTATTGAGTCTCCAAGGCAACAGTTTGAATTATTTCCACATTGTAAATGGGGTTACTGACATTCATACTAGAAAAAACTTATCAAATTGGTGGAACCGGAATTCAGAATTAATTCTTTCTGAATTCTTTATCTGAATGAATGACAACAAACTATCTCAGTTGTAGTTGAATGTGCAAATTATGGTTAAAGTTAAGTGAAAAGGGATTAACATATTCCCCTGTTCTAGTAAATCATATAAATGGGGGTTTGTTTCATTTCCACTTTTTCATTAATATGATGGCTATACAAAACATTTTTTTCTTGCTTTGTCCATTATGATTGTTCTGGTTAATAACTACAAATTTGAAAAATGTCTGTCAATCTGTATTGCTGAGTTCTAATTTTAAAGAATGTGTGCATTCAATATATATTTCAAACATGTCTCATGAACGAGAATTTTAAGAACACGACTTCTGTAAAAACTCTATTAAAAAATAACACTGAACATCTGTCCAGTCTGTATTAAAGAAGTATAGCCTCCCACTTGGGGCTCTAAAGGGGGCCCAATCAGTGTAGATTCAAACAGCAACCAACAGGATTGCTGTCCCATATTTGTGAGAGAACAGTCACTTGCTTGACATAATGAAGTCAGCCTTAGGGCGAGGTGACTTTGTTCAATGGCTTTCAGACAGGAAATATTCCCCATCCTCTTGGTAGGAAGTCAAGGAGAATTCTGGATAGCTGCTTATGGATGTCAATAATGGCTGAACAACAGTGTTAAAAAGGCATACCTATTATTTCTGAAGCTCTAAAAATTGCTTAATTTTCAAATTTATGAAGAGTCATTTTTATTCACCTAGGTGTCCCTGTAGGGTAGGTGAGAGAGCTCTCAGGCTTTTTCACCCTCCAGGTGGGGATGGGTCTCTGCAGGCCTAAGTGCTGGTGACTAGAGCAGCAAAGCCTGGGGGGCGTGGCTTAGAGTAGCCATTAGCATTGCTACAGAGTAGCTATTGGTGTACTGTGCATGAGAAGAGTGCGCATGTGCAGGAGGAGAGCACAGCCCAAGGGCAGCAGCAAAAGCACACTGCAGGAAGGATCCCAGAGAAGCTGAAGATTTGCAGGGGTCAGGAGGCCCTCTAGCCTCTGGCTTCCTGCCACCCCCCCCCCCCCCCCCCCCCCCCCCCCCCCCCCCCCGTTTCCGCCACCTTGTATATAGTTGCCAGAGTTTAAGAGTTTAAATAAATAAAAGGCCATAAAAAGACACCGAGGGCTCCAGGACTGGTTTATACCCATCTGCCCATCATTGAGAACCTGCCTAGTGCCATTGTCCTGCGGGCACGAGCGCCCCCAAAAGACTTTTCCCCTAGTATTGTGTTTGACTATTCACTTGAATTTTGCTTTGTTACCAAAACTATCTCTTTGATCAAATATTTAGCTCCTTCATGGTTCAGTGAATTACTTCCTTAAGGAAAGTAGTGTGCTAATCTATAAAAATTAAACCCCCAAATAACCAAAATGTGTAACACTGACATTTCTGGAAAGTTGTTAAAATATTTTCAAGAACATACACACAGTATTTTCCTTATACAAAATACGGAGTCTATCCCAGCTTCTTACATATGATGCTAGGGCAGCTCAAGAAAGATCAAATGAAAACCTGAGGTCCAGATCACAGCATGCAGGCAAACATTAAAGAAAAATGAGTCTGCCTTTTGAGGACAGCCTTAAATGATGTAGACTCAGACTGAACAGATAAGAAATTGAGAAGTTGTAGAAGGACTGATTCTGCAATTATGAAGGCTAAGGATATATTTTAACTGAATTTGGTTAAAAAGAAGCTCCTTTGAAGCAGGAGAAAAGAGGGCAACTAAAAGGAAATACCACTTGACATAGTATAATAAATTTATGAGGTTTCGTTTTCTAGTCAGAAGTGATAGTCTGAATGTATAGTCTATTAATGAGATTCAGGAAACATTTTGAAAGTAAGTGATAAAGGAGTAGTATGAAAAAATGGATAATTTGAGAATGCATTATTTAATGTTTTGAGAAATATTCAAGAAACTAAAGGTACTCAACTTGTTTTTAAGTGCCTATTACATGATTGGCTAGGTATGCTCGTTCTTACATCTCATTGTTACATTATCATGGAATCTTATTAATGCATGGAAATGATTGTAAGGACAAGAAGTCCTTCAGGTTGACAAAAATCTGTTTTCACATGAGAAAACAGAGACATAAAGAAAATGACTGATCATAACTGTGTATAAATGATTAAAATGAGTTTTACACATTTCTAAAACATGACTAGCTTTCAAGTATGCCCAAAAGTTCACTTTTAATTACACAGAATATTCTGGGTATCCCATCTCTTTGTGAGGCCTTCATTTTGAGATTGTTAAGGAATAAAAATCATCTCTCTTTTCTGCACAGCCCATTATTGTGTAGATCTTTCAAAAACAATTTAGAGCAGCACTTTTTCTTTCAAGGACAACTCAATTACTTTTCAAGATTGTGTTTTTAAGTACCATGAATCTGATAGCAAACCATTAAGTAGTTCAATCATAAATAATTGGTAGTTGGGTAGATATATCTTGATAAGAAAATATAATCATCAACTTGGAATTGTCATTAAACTGAATGGTTGTCCCATACATTGAGAAATTTGCTTGATTCATCTCCAGTTCTCAAAAGTATCTGATTTATTCCTTATTCTATGCACTTTCTATGTGGCAGGAGACACTTTTTTTTTCCTGTGTAAGATTTGCTAATGATCCTTTCATGATTAAAGAGTGATGACTTCCACTGAACTTTTATTTTACCTAAAAAGAGGATGGCCATTCCATTTGCTAGGATTCATTGGTCTATTATTTATACTAGTATAAACACTTGTTAATAATCATTAAACTTTAAGTGACTCCCTGAAATTCACTTGTCTTTGGACAATTACTTTCAATCCATTCTCTGTTTAAAAAATTAAAATGTAGCAAATTCTCCTATTTTAACTAAAGTCAGAACTACTCATAGAAATTAACAAGTGGGAATGTTTTGCAATTTATCAGTCACACACACACACACACACACACACACACACACACACACACACACACACACACACACACACTAACCCTTGGGAGGACACCTTTAGTTCCACCATTCAGTACAGCAGGGAAACTGATGAAAGGCACATCTTCTTGGGTGAGTCCATACATCTTTGTGCCTGTACATTGATCATCTGTTCATTTATTTGGAAAAAAACATTAACATCCGAAGAGGTAAAAAACAGTGATTGGATGTTGGAGAAACTTGACCAATTTTTCAAAGGGAAAAACAGAGATGAGCACATATTAAATAATCCATTGGAAATGGAAGTCTAGAGATTAACTGGAGATTGCTAGAGGACTTCAAACAGATTCAAGAATCACCCTACCTGGAGACTTCCAGATAGAATGTACTAAAAAGTTGAAATAAGAATTCAGGATAAACATAACCATCTCAGAATTATGCTTAAAAAAAAAAAACAGAAAAAATAGATCAGTATATCGAAAAATGAAGATGTTATTTCTAATGTGTAGGGACAAACGCATCTTGATGAATTTCCATGAAGTCATAAACCTGCTATGGAGAATGATCTATATTATCCAATTTAGGAGTTGATTTTTGTTAGATTAAATTTTATCTTCCTTTCTGATTTTCAAGTTCAGTTGAGAGCTTCTGGCTCATGAATGAGAATTGAGTCTTAGTCCCAGCCCTCTGTATCTCCAGGTATTATAGGTATTTTGTGTTTCTAAAAAAACAAAACGAGATGCCATTTACTCATCCATGCTGTAGTGAATGTGTGGAAAGTAAATTAATACTCTGAGGTCTTCTGAAAGTTATTGCAAAATCTGGGTGATTTTTTTTTTAAAAGGACATCCACACCTCAGATATTCATATGGGTAGCTCTCTCACTTCCGGTGGGTATTTGCTCCCATACCCCCAATTGCAGTGACCTTGTTTCTGTCCCTCAGATAAAATAAACAACACTCTACCTCACCTCTAATAATCTATTCATATCACCTTGCCTATTCTCCCCCACAGAATGTAATCAATATCTGATACATCATGTTAAGCCACTCACTGATTTGTGTTCCACTCTCTCCCCACTAGAAGAGGAGCTCCAAAAAGGCAGAGAGTTGGTTCACTATATCATGTATCCTTAGTAACTAGGATATTATCTAACACTAAAACTCAATTATTTATGATTATTAAGCAAATGGACAGAAGTAAATGAATCAACAGGAAAATCACAGGTTTCTTATTTTTAATAAATGATTAATCAATGATTACATCATTATCCATTGTCATTTCATCAGAATTCAGTAGTAGACTAGTCTCCTTGAATTCAACATTCTTTCTCTACTCCATAATTACAGAAGTTGCCAAATAAAAAGAAACCAAGAGTCAGATTAGATTTTAAGTGTGCTCACTTGTATGTAAATAAGTGAGCTGACTGGAAAAGAACTGACATGTTTAATATTAATTTCTGGGAAGTTGCACATAATTCTAACTAAACTTTTAATGACTCTCCAAAAGTCACTTATTAAAACAAAACCATTTCAAATCTTTCATTAAGAGTTGTATTTTTGTCAAGACTTGAATGTTATTGCTACATTAATGCATGTATAAACATCAGCATGGACAATTTTCTAGAGGGTAGTTTTGCAAGTAGAATTAATTTAATCTATTTTGTTTTCAAAGTTCCAATCATCATGAATCAAATGAAACGAGTGCCTGCAGGAGCCCACCACCTATGACACAGTACTACTGTGAATTCTGAGCATAGGCAATGTAAACACTAGATTTTATATCATTCTATTTCCTGTCTGGCTTTGAATGAATTCTGCCCTGCAGGACTATTAGAAAACAACAAAAATGCTAGCACTTCACAAGCCAAGGGATAACTAACTAACCTACTTACATATGTCATCCCTTTGGACACATGAAAAATGCCAAGCAGTTAAGCAGCTGATGAATCAGCACACATTGCAATGGAGGAATTTCTGCAAGAATATGTATTTACATCAAATATTTTTCCATCATTGTCTGGAATTTATGTAACTGAATTAACTTATGCAGTAGCATTTTGGAAATGAAGTGGCTCTGAAGTGAGCAATGGATAGGATCTACTTATCATTGCATCATGGAAGACTGTTGGATAAATCTTAGTGCTACAATAAAATTACACTTTAATATTTTTAGTGTAAAAACTTTGGGACTGTTTAATAAGTTTATTCTCTTTAAATAACATAGTCATAGTCATACTCCGGGGGGGGGGGGATTTGGAGTTTTCATGTAAAGTTTGATACTGGATTGAATGCTTATGTATAGCATATATGCATGTATGTGTATATATACATACATATCATATGACATATAGAGCCAGGTATCTCTCAGTGTGTGTTTACATTTCCAGAGGGATAAGTGCAGATGTAAATGTACAGTGGTTACCTTTTCCACAAATGGTTCATATTAAGAAGCAGAATTTCACACATCCTAAAAATGTCCCTCCATATTCTTTCAGTCATTAATCCTTACCCCTCCCCAACAAAGGAATCAACTTTTTTGACCTCTCACATTAGGGTTTACATTTTTTAAATATTTTTATACAGAGTCCAAGTTTGGAATCTTTGTTTTCTTCACAGGAAAGCAGCAAAGTACGGACAAAATCTGTTTATTAACTCTAGGGAAGCTGCTTGGCCTAAGATACTATTATAATGATTAAACAAGATTATTATAATAATTAATTTACTTAATGTATGCCCAAACACAACAAAATTGTATAAATAGTCAATTGTAAGGTCTTATTATGATTCATTTTCCTTATAATAATCTTTCCTGCCAAGTTAAATTACTATTGCATCTATTTTTCTTAGAATTTTACTTAGAGCTAACAAGCAAGTATATTATAAAATATAATAACAGACATGCAATAACACACATTCTGAGGTGTGGCACTAAGTCTTATTCATCTCTGCTTTTTCCTGTGGTAAATGGCAAGCTTTTTAAATAAAATCTAAAAACCTAAAAAAAAAAAAAAGTAAACAGAAGTAGCAACTAACCTAAGTGAATGAGCAAATTAGTGACTCTCAAACAACACTGGGTAGTCATATCAATGGCACCACACGGATAAGAAAGAGCATGAGCTTTTCCCACTCAGCAAACATTTTGTGCCATAATTTGCTATAAGTGATGTACTTGTAACTTACTGTAATAAATCACTGAATTGGACACTATGGCTACTATTATCATCCCCATTTTAGAGATGTATACAGATCACAGATTTAATAAGAGCACAAAACTAGTAGGTTGTTTGGCCTCCCTGATGGTGCTGTGGTTAAAGTCTCAGCACCGTAACACTATCACCAGTCAATGCAGCAAGAGTTCAATCCTGGCCCAGGGAGCTGACCCATATGACACAGCAGACCTCTCCTGTCTCACCCACTGCTCCCCTCAGCAGTGTATTTCAGTAGATCAGCCTCTTCTTCTCCCCACTCTGTCTCTGGTGAATCCTCTTACCACCTCACACCTCTGGCCTATACCATAGCTCTTGTATGCATAAATAAATAAAAATAAATCTTCAACCAGCCAACCAAACAAAAAAGCTAGTAGGTAGTGGATCCAGAATTCACACCAGACTACCTGGCTCCCAGATATGAATGCAGCCACTACTCTATGAACACAAATATATTTGATGCCCTTGTAGAAAGAGGAGCTTAAGATAGATGATGCTGACATGATATACATAAAATAGAAACCATATTATATGCTCTTTTACTCTTTGAGAATAATATCTACTCTTCAGATCACATTTATACAAACATAACTTTTCCCTCCAGACTACATTGTATGATAGGCAGGGGTAATGCTGTCTCTAGGACCAATAAGAGTACTAGAAAACAATCACAGAGTGTAATATATGTTGTAAAGTAACATCAGAGATAAGGCAACTGAGAGGACAAGGAAACACAGCTCTCGCAGTAAACCTTTCACTATAACCTGTCATTTTCCATTTCTTGACTGAGAAATTTGGGGACACTCTAGTCTTGGAACTAGGGCTTCAGAATTTATGGTTACTCCTTAGACTATTGCATTGAAAGTTAACATTAGCATGTATCCTCTTTATAATCACATTTTTATGCGATCAATTTAACTGATTTATTTCTCCCAGAATTCCACAAAAAATAAAAGAGAATTAACATTAACTGTGGCACATTATTGAAACTAATATCAGGATAAATTTTGGGTATATGTGTGGCACTGAAATGGTTTTGAAGCTAACACCTGCACTGATAGATGGTGAAAATCAATGTTCCTGGAAAGACAAAATTTCCACATGTTGAAACACATGGGTGATCAGTTTTGGAAGCAGACAAACTTATAATCATACCATCCTACCTCTTAGTTATTAGCCCATCACAAAATGTACATGGTACATCCAGATATGCCTTGGTGAATCATGACCAAGCAATTTCAGAATCAACTAAGTATATAAATAGTCTCCTGATTACAAAATCCCTTCCAACTCTGGCAATCATAGCTACAAATGGTTCCCCTTGACTGCACTTTCTGGCAATGGCTTGGCTGTCATTTGTACTAGTGATCTTCTGAAAAAGCCAGTCTCCACCTTGAGTTTCTCCCTGCTCCTGAAAGCACTGTGTTTCGCGGCCCAGAGATGATAAACAAGATGCAAATGCACTGAAGCAGCTTTTCCAGTTGAACTCTCTAAAGTCATAAAAAATGCTCTACACCTGGGCTAATAGGATAGCCACTAGTCACATGTCTGGAGCAATCAAACATGGCCGATACAATGGAGAAACTAATTTTTCATTTTTCTTCATTATAACGAACTTAAATTTACACAGGCTCTAACATAAGGTAGTGCAACATGAAGTACATGGAAAATCAGTCAGCAATTCTAACTTCCCTGTCCGTTGCCTCCCTTTTATGAAAACACTGTAGTCCTCCTTAACTACAGCTTCCCTTTCCCAGATTTCTACAACCCACAGTTCACCTGGGTTGAGAGAGAGACTGCCCACATTCACAACTTTTATTACAGTCTACTGTAATTGTTCTATTTCATTAGCAATTGTTATTAATTTCTTATTGTTCCTGAGTAACAAATTACACAATCAAAGATGTGTATAAGGGAAAATGTGTATACGCACACACACAATACATACGCCTATGTGTACACATATGCACACATGTATACACATTTCTCATCTGTATCTACACCAATATATATGGTTCAGTACTGTCCACTGTTTCAGGTATTCACTGAGGGTCTTGAAATATACTTCCCTGGAGGAGGATGATATCAAACACTTTAGAACTGTCAAAAAGACAATTTAAAGTTAGGGTGGATTTTTGCACATCGGGAACTAGAGCTTGTATCTTCAACATGAATCCCAAATTTTAACCCCTCCTGCCAAGAAAGCTAATATCGTCTTCTTTCTTTGAGAGTTGGAATTTTGTTTTTTTTTTTCTCTTTCATTAATTATGTCACATTTTTTAAAAGCATGTTCTGGGCAGTTTGTATTTTATAGAACTTAAGTCATAATTACTAGCATAATATATGTAATTATAAGTATGGTGATATCAACAGAAAAATTGCTTAATCTAGGGATAGTGGAGAAGTATCATTCCTCAGTGTGTTCTCTAGTGGCAATCAGACTAGAATAATCTTTTTTCTTATTTAAATCCATCAGTCAGTTTTACCTGACAGCCCCTATGATTAAGTCAGGGGACCAGCAACATTAAATGTTTTGATTATACCGATAAATTTCAATGTAGACAAGACATTCAAGCTATAGTGAGGCAATAGAGAACGTGATGAAGTATTTGGCAGCTGCACATATTTAAAATCATCACAATGAGGAATCTGGATCATTCAGACCTGAAGTGAATTTTTCAGCCTGAATGGTCCGTAATAGCTGCCTGGCATTAGTCAATCCAACTCAATACATTTTAAACGCCCCTTACAATTTACCTACCTGTTGGAAGATAGGTCTGCAATGATTCATCAGTTTTCATTTACTAGGAATACCATGACTTATTAATAAACTCACTTGAGGTTTATTGCTCAATTACTGTTTGCCTAATTTTGCTGTAGTTACCATGATAGAAACAGAAAAAAAAATTACAAGAGATTTTCTTCTGCTCTCAGTAACATTTAAGCAATTTTAAAAATCAGAGAAAGGACTTTGCTGTGGGAGCAAAGACCAAGCCTTTGTTTATCTCTCACTTTATTATCTCTAGTACTTATTTTGAACCTGATAATTAGCACTTAAAACTGCATTTGTTGAATTTATGTTGAATGCCTAAGTATTTAATTATTATGATTGTGTCTGAAATTTTAACTTCCTACAATAACATTAAGATTCTCTCATTCATATTTAGAAACAACAAAAAAAATCAGATTTTATTTGCACAGGTTAACAGGCTTGAAACTGTCCATCGTCTGACCTCACCAAACTTCTGGAACAGTTGTGGTTTAAGTATAAAACAATAGTTAGTAAAACTGGATCTGGTTTTTACCGTAGTGCTAGCTTATAACTTAAAATAGAGGCATCCATCAAATAATAATAACTGCATAATTACAAACTAAAGATTAAAAAAGCACCCTAATCCAAAGAAAGGGTAGATATTATTAAAGAATCTCTTTCTTTGTAAGCAAAAATTGTGAAGAGGTCAGTTCAGTATTATCTTAACTAAAAGTTCAATGAGAAGTCGTTAGTTCAAATAAAACTGATATAAAAATTAATTCTTTTTGGTTAGTGATTTATTTCATATGACCTAACAAATGCAGATGCATGAAGGGGTCCTAAGATGGCTTTTGTTTTCCTAATATAAAGTAAAAAAACTCAGCTGGGACCCCATTCCCTAGAAAAAGAGAAAAAGCAAGGTGAAAAGTGAGGGAAAGGAATAAATGTTATAAATGTTACAGCATAAATTCATGTTTGTATTTGTTTCCTATTGCTATTATAGCAAATGACCACAAACATGGCTTAAAATAACACAAACTTATCATCTTACATTTCTGGAGAGCAGTGTCAGAGAGGGAACTCATTGGCTAAAATATCGAGGTGCCAGGGGAGATCTTTTTTCCCCAGTGATCCATATCTCTTGATTCTTGGCTCCTTACATCTCTAAAACAAACAATTACCAGGTGATTTTCTCTGTTTTCCATCAGTTTATAGTCCTCTCTTCATCTCTTTACCCCCACTTTTACTTCTGAGGACACATGTGATTACACAGATCCCAGAATAGTATCTCCATCTCAAGATCCTTAACTTAATCACACCTGCAAAGTCCCATTTGCCATGTTAGGCAAGTTATTCACATGTTCAGAACATTAGGAGATGGGCATCTTTGGAGAGGAGGAGAGCCATGTCTCCATACCTAGCTGTGTTTCACCTGCTTTGAATGGCACAGTCTGAGGTGGAGCCACGAGGCAAGTGTGAAAGGAAGACCATTTCCAAATGTAATTTCTTTTTTTTTTAAAGATTTATTTTTTATTTATACATACAAGCTGGGGTGCAGGCCAGAGGCGTGGGGCGGTGAGAGGGCTTACCAGAGACAGAGAGGGGGAGCAGAACAGGCAGATCAGAAATACACTGCTGAGGGGAGCAGCGGGCGAGGCAAGAGAGATCTTCCGCGCCATGGGGGATTCTCCTTGGCAGGGGGTCGAACTCGCGTCGCCGCTGCCGACAGCTCCACAGCGCAGCACTTAACCACTGCGCCACCGGGGAGGCCCC
>PVIJ01011286.1:0-55488 GCA_004024925.1 Scalopus aquaticus | reverse complement strand
GTGTGTCTCTCTCCCACCCCGCCTCCCTATAGTCCTGTTATAAGTGAAACCATTCGATATTTTTCTTTTTCTTTTTGGCTTATTTCACTGAGTATGATTCCCTCTAATTCCATCCATGTTGCGGCAAATTGCATGTGTTTATCTTCTTTCCATGCTGAATATAAAAAAATCTTGAAGTTGAATTTGGTTTTCCCAGTTTGCCGGACAACCCGATATATAGTTATCTGTCCTTGTCCCTGTCAACCCAACTATATCTAGTTATCCCATTCAGTATCAAAATTGCTGATTGGTTCTTTTCTAGCTTTCAGTCCTATTCCCAGATAATTTACTGCATCTTTGATTGTAGAGGAAGGGAGTATTAATTTAAAGTAAGCTGTTTATTAGGTTGGAACTTTTTGTGAAGTTGTCTGACTATATCAGTGCATGCACATTTTCTTTGATGAAACCTCTGACTGCACTTAGTTTATCATTTACTTGCAGATGAACTTTAACCGTAATCATATTCCTCTAAGTTAATTTCGTGTATAAGTATTTAATCTCTTGTTGCTTTTATTCCCCTTTTATCTCGAATCATCTTTGAAGTACTTTTTGCATTTACTTTGCCTGTTTCTCTATTCACATTGCCACTTTCACGGTACTGAGTTACTGTAGCAGTATGTCTGGAGTTTTTGAGTCATGGAAGGAGATGAAGGACCATCTGTTGAGGACCTACTGTGTTCTGAACACACCCTCATTCTGAGGTCTTGTGAGGCTTGGAGAAGTTAAGTTCTTCAGTGTTATTAGCAAACCTTGGTCATTCTGACTCTCGTCCCTCATGTCATGTTGTCCCCTCCCTTTTATTTGCTTCTAGTTTCAAGTATGCCTGGTATAGTTTTTTCTATGTTAACCTTTATTAAAGATTATTTTACCATGTTGCTGTTGTTAGCCCTTAGAGCCAGTGTAGGAAACAACTATATCACATAGATTTGGTACATCTGACTTCCAACTTGTCTTTGCAGCTACATCTCACCTTCTCTTAACATGCTGTTCCCTAATTGTATCACTCACTTTATAGCCCTGCAATATATTATTTCACATGCCTTCAGTACACTTTTCACATGCTTATGAGGAAATTTAATTCACATCTTTTTAACCACCTAAATTGACTGGCATTTTTTCATTTGTACCAGTTTTGCTCTTAGCAATGACTTGTTCCATTTTAGGGTCACTCCATTTTAAGGTAATTGATACAGATAAAATTTTGTTAACAGAGAGACTCATTTCTACTCCCAAGGGATGACAAGCGAAACCAATTGAGCTTTTGGCTTGTGTACTTTAATGAATTTTTGCATTAGATACAATTCTGTAGCTACCATTCCATTCAAACTATAGAATGTTTCTGTTACTGTACAGAGTTCCCTCATGCTTCTTTGCAGTCAACTCTGAAACCCCCAGTCCTAGACAACTGATCTTTCTGTCACTGTATACTTTTACCTTTTCTAGTATTCCATATACATTCAATCACATGGAATTTAGCCATTCTCTCATTGATGTACACTAATCCAGGTGATGGGTTTTGGAAGTTATTTTTTGATGTCTTGCTGTTTTGAACACTGCTGTGAAAATCCTCATACAGGTCTTTTTGTGGACATACATTTTCATTTTTCTTGAGTACATACCTAGGTGTGGAAGGTACTGGTTTAGGTTTCTTAGAAATAGCCAGATTATTTTCCATGGTTATCTGTACAGCTTTGCATTCCAACCAGCTATCTATGAGCATTCTAATTGTTCCATAGCCTCACTAGCACTTGGTATGGTCAGTCTTTTAATCTTAGTCATTCTAATAGGTGTGTATTATTTATCTAATTGTGGTTTTAGTTTTAATTTCCATGATGATTAGTCATGCTGAGAATCTTTTCAGTGCTTACAAGATCATTTGCATTTTATTCTTTTGTGATGTTTCTGTTCCGATCTTTTACCTATTTTTCTTCTGAGTTATCTTCGTTAGTTGTATTTATTTTACTTTATATGTTCCAGATACATTTCCTTTGTCAGATAATTTTGAAAGTATTTTCTCTAAATGTGGCTTCCTTGTCACCAATTTTTTTGCCTAGTGGCTTTATAATATTGGCTCCTATATTTAGGTTTATAATCTACTTAAAGTCAATTTTTGTGTACGAGATGTTATACCAGGTATCAGCAAACTCTCAAGACCTCCAGGCCATATCGGGCTTGTGGTCTGATTTGTAGGAATATTTTACATGTTTTGCACATATTTTGTTAAATTTCTTCCTGTGTATTTATCAATGCTTTTACTGTAAATTGAGTTTTAAAAACATTTGTTACAGGTATATAGAAATACGATGGTGAATATTGGTTTTGTATATTGCAACCTTGCCAATTCACTTACTCTTTTAGTTTTAAGTAGGTTCCTTAGGATTTTTTAAATATATGATCAGCTCTGTGAATGGAATTTTACGTCGTCTTTTCTATTTGTCTGCCTTAATCTTAGTCCTGCCTTAATCTACTATTCAGAATCTCCAGTACAGTGTCAGATGTATGTAGTGAGAATAGACATCCTTGATGTATTAATGATCTTAGTAGTTTTACCATCAAGGTTTCCTACAGATTTTTGTAGATGTCTTTCATCAAGTTAAGGAAGTTCTTTTTTAATTCTAGTTATAGTGAGATAGTAAAAAAAAATGACTTGAATTTTCCGAAATGTTTCTTTTTTGCATTTACTGAAATGGTTATGTTTTTTTTTCCCTTAACTCAGTGAACATGGTGAACAAAAATGTGGTGTCTTACTTGTTTTTGTACGTCAAACTAAATTTGCATTTTTGCGGTAAAATCATATGGTCATGATCATTACTGTTGAATTTGATTTGTTAATAATAGTTCAGGATTTTTGCAGCAGTCGTCATGAGGGATGAGATCTGCAGTTTTCCTGGTATTGTATAGTAACTTGAGAAGTGATATTTTCTTCTAGCCTTTGAAAGAGTTTATACTGGAGTACTATTTAAAAATAATTGTTTCCAACATATTTAATAGAATTTACTAGGGAAGTGATCTGGGTTGTTTTTTGGTCTGGACTTTTCTTAATCATTAAGTATTGTAAGAGATTGACGATTTCCTCTCAGCTCAAGAAAAAGGTCACTTTCTTGGCACGAATAAATTTGAAAATACATTGGGTTGTCTGCTTCTGATTTTGTTACATGTGGAAGGAGAATTTATGAGAAGTGAGTACTAGCCTTTCCAACTGTATACTTTAAACATAACAGGGAAATACCTTTGCTGTTTAATATTTGCCACATGTTTAATGCTCTTTGTTACATTTGATTGATTTTCTTACTTATCTTTGTTTTTGTTAACTTCAGGATCTTACCGTAAGGAGTCTAGAAAATTCAGTAGGAAGGAAAATGGAGGGTCAGAATTCCCAGAGTCCTCAGCAGATTTCACAGTGTGTGAGCACATGCGCCGAGCAAAATGGTCATGTTCCCGCAGTACCAAATACACAGCCTGTTCTACAATATGGCAATCCTTATGCAGCACAGGAAATAAGAGGTTATTAAAATATTTTTGGTTTGGGGTTAACTGAATATGGAGTTTCTTTTGGATTTGTTTATCTTTGTGGGGTTAGAGTACGGCTGGTACAGTCAACTCTAATAGAAACATTTTATAACAAGCAGTTTTAAATGTCTAACACTAGTTTCACTGAGAAGTGATGTATTATGAATGAGTAGTCTATTTGCTTATTACATAAGTACTTTATTTCCCTTATATTTTCTTTTCTTCCTATAGTTAGTATTTTAAAAAAAATCACTTAGGTTATAAACACTTTTTAGTGCACTGAAATGGTTCTTTATATCCTGTTCGTCATAGCTGAATATGGAGATGCTAATTTCAGTACCAGAGTTTTAACCAGTTCTTCCAATATTTTTATTTCAGATGGAGCAGATGGTGCTTTTTACCCAGATGAAATCCAAAGGCCACCTGTGAGAGTACCTTCTTGGGGGCTGGAAGACAGTGTGGTCTGCAGCCAGCCTGCTCGAAACCTTAGTCGGCCTGATGGTTTAGAAGACCCTGAAGATAGTAAAGTAAATTGAATTTCCATTTTCTGTGCTTGTCCCCCTTTTTTGTCTTCTATAGAGAGTATATGTGTGAGAAAAGTGTGTGTGTACACACCATTACTTTTCTTGACTTCTGGGAAAACCTGTTTGTATTTTAAATTTGAAAAATGCTTCAGACTTAGATTTTCGGATTACACATTACATTTACACTTTAGGATTTATACTAAAGTAAAATGTTAAATTCAAAGAATGATCTTTACAGCTTTGTAGTTAACAGATAGTTTAATCTTAATAATCAATAAGTCTTTTGATTGTAAAGGTACTAGGCTAGAAGAAGCCGTGTTTTTAATAACTATTATGCTGCAGTGTGCATCTTTTCATTTTAGTGTTTCTACCTTACTTTAAATATTAAGGTAGGTTCTTATCATTAGCTAGAAAAAGATAAAGTCATGTAGTTTTCTTTTTCAGAGAAAAACTTTGACATCTATTAGTATTTAATCTAGCAATATAACACTCAGTGATAATTAAGTCATGTTGTTAGCTTAGTATTGTCATCATTTTATTTTTATGTCATTTAAGAGATTTCTTACATTTAGAAAATAGTTCCTTTCTTCATAGCAGCTTTTTTTTGGATTTCCTATGTATGAAGATCAATTTAAAAGAAATGCTTTATCGTGCTCTTTGCAAGTACAGTGGTATCATGACCTGTTTCTCATTTAATCTAGTTTGCTGCATTTAATTGCTATTAACCTTTGCAGAAACTGATCAGTGTTCAGACAGGCATGATTTTAGCCTTAGTGCTCAACACCCATAATGGAGAAAAATGTATTTCTTCCTTCTGCCTTTTGGCCTTCTGTGTCCATTACTGGGAATAATTAGGAAAACTGTCAGAACTTTTGTAGCCTATTTAAGGTCTAGAGTATCATCTTACTGCTTTTTCACACCTTTACTTCACATTTTGCATATCTAATCTGATCATTCTTGGCACAGATGTTACATGTGACAAAGCCATTCTCCTCTGTAGTCATCTGCTTCAGTTTAATTAGCAGAATGTTCTTTCTGATCTGCGTGCTTTGCCCTCCTGCAAACCCATGAGAAGCAGTGTTAGTCTTGTGCTCATTTGCTGACATGCTTAGATTTGGTAATGAGATGGAAGGCTCTTAATAGGCACTGTAAATGCATTTTGTAACTGTATTTTGTAGTCGGGAGATTTTTTACATTAGAATCTAATTTTTATGTACGTTCAGACCATGTTTTTAAAAACTATTTGTCATTACAACAAAAATCGCCTACAAGTAAGTATTTCTGTAAGTGATTTAGAATATAGAAAGCAAATTTGAGTTGACTTGTTAATTTCTCTGCCCTGGGAGTGATTAATGATCACTGGACTTACTACGTTTGAGTCAGGGTTGAGGTGGCCTACTCCGGCACCTTCCATATCGCCTTCATTCTCATCAGAAACTGGTTTGCTGTTAGACCAAAAGTCTCTTAGGACACCTTTTTACCCAATAGCCAAGTAGCAATACAGTAGTTATAACAAACATTTTTGTCTCTTTGCCAGCTGAAGCTTCTCTTTTTTAATATAGTAACTCCTTTGTTCTTCATAGGAGTGCTACATAGTAGGAATTACTCTGTTATATAATGAAAGAAATTGAGAGATAGATTAACTGGATTGATTGAAATCTTACAGCCAGTATTTCAGACACATCAGTTTGACGATAGACACTAGTATGCTTAATGACCATTGAAATAGACTAAACCAGAAGTCCCCAGACTTTCATTTTGTGGTACCCTTAGTGTCACAGTAAATTTTTTAATGGCATCCCATTGGATACAAGAAATACATACCCATGCCCTAACAAATGTAGCACCCATTTTAAAAATTAATGACGATGATTTTTCAATTCATTTTTTAAGTAATCCATTACTAATGGGGTGTGTATGGTTGACTGCTGTGTGACTTCTCAAACCTTGACATCAGATTGGAGTAGCCACCTTCATTTTGTGTTTCATAAGGGAACTTGATTTATATCTTAGCAACTGCCCCAAAACTGACTGTTGTAAAGATAAGGTCATTGAAAGAAAGGTAGCGATATCTAATATTGAAATTTGAACTGTCTTGAATTAGTTGTTCATGTGGTATCTGAGAGATGTTCAGTGTTCCTGTGTATCTAGTTAACTTAGAAAACTAAAAACATCTCATAGTACCCCTTTGAAGTCACTGTGGTGTCCTAACCTCCTGTAGCTTTGGCACCCTTACCACTCAAAAAATAAGCCTTGAACCAGCGGTAATGTGAGCAATTTGGAATCTCCAGCTCTACCTCAGACCTACTGAGAATCAGATTGCATTTAACAAAATCTTAAAGTGATCATATGCTCAATAAAGTTGAGTTGCGCTTGTCTAAACGCCTAATCGGGTGTAATCCTTTATAAACTATTTGAATTTAGGAACTATTTTGGTTTTGTTTGTGTCAAAAACTGCAAAATTTTTTGTGTAGGAAGATGAGAATGTGCCTCCAGCTCCTGCTCCTCCTAGTCAGCATTCACGTGGGCGTGGAACAGGCTTTTGCTTTGACTCCAGGTAATTTTTCTCTTTCCTTTGTACGGTTTGTATTCTATAGAACAATGGCGCTCTAAGTATGGTCCCTGAACACGTGTTAGAAATGTATATGGCCATGGTCCTACTTTAGATTTTTCTAGGTGTGGGCCCCGCATTGTATTCATCTTTGTAAAATTATAAAAGGCACTTTCTTTTAGTTAGAAATTGAAAAGTTTTTGTCACAGTCACTGTGTCGAATAGGCTTGGTATTTTTGGAATTTTAATTAAAAAGGATTTTTTCCCTTTGTCGATGTAAATGACCTAAATTCAGAGGCTTTGTAAATGATTTACACAAATGTCAGTAACAAGCATTTAGAAGCAGGAGGAGAGATTTCTGGAATAACTGAAGACTTTCAAGGTAAGTTGTTTACTGTGAATAATCAGCTTAATTAGATAAATGTCAACTTGTTGTATCATAAAGATGACTGCTGTTAGAAATATGTAATTCTATCCTTTTCCTATTTCTTGAAGCTTTGATGTTCAGAAGAAGTGTCCCCTCTGTGAATTAATGTTCCCTCCTAACTATGATCAGAGCAAATTTGAAGAACATGTCGAAAGTCACTGGAAGGTATGCCCAATGTGCAGTGAACAGTTCCCTCCTGACTATGACCAGCAGGGGTTTGAAAGACATGTGCAGACTCACTTTGATCAGAATGTTTTAAATTTTGACTAGTTATTTTTTATTTTGAGTTATAGCTTATAACTTATAGCAGTTAAAAAAAATCACCTCAAATAGACTACTAAGGAGACCACAAGGTGTCACCTTCATGCACCCTCTACTGCACTTTTCTGACCAAGAGCTAGCTTGAGTTTGGTGTTACTGGGTTATTGGTAAGTCTTTGACTTAACCAATAAATATAAATTTTAACCTCTGTTAATCTAAACTGCTTTAAGAAAGTTGTGTGTTTGTATCTTTATTTATTCCCCAGTTTGCAACATTATATGAATAAAGGAAACAGGGATTACTTTAATGTTACCGCACTGAAAAAGTGTATATTTAGCAGAATATTTACAAGTTTCTGTTAACCTTGTTGATTGAGCATGACTACTAAATATTATGTGTAATAAAAAATTTATCCTAACAGTCTTGCAGTTATTCTTTGAACAGATGTTTTTTAAAACCCTCTGCATGTAGAATGAAATCACTTCTTGTACAGCAAATATCCTTCTTTTATATTTGAAAAGTTTGTTTTAGGAATTAATACAAGGCATAGTTTGCCAATTTAATACTAAAAAATAATCAAATTATTCCAACTAAGACTTAACACGTTGTATACGTTTTCTGTTGACTGGTAGGAGCAAACTACCCGCAAACAATGTGTTAATAAAAAACTGATAATGAAATTACACACCTTCAAAAATGTGTTCATGTCAGTGTTAGTGCTGAACACACACGTTACTATGACTTGAGTTTATACATCTACATTTTTAATCACTTACGAAGAATGCTGTTTCAAAGTTGTACTCGTCAGGAAAACGAAGTTTTCATTTTGTGAAAAAGATAAAAATACATCTGACTTTAATACCACAAACACCACTGCTTAAGACTAGAATCTTGAGCATCTCTTTTTAGCCTGGGCCTTTACAAAAATCCTGACTTGTATTCCTTTTTCTTTTAAAAGATGAATGGTAAGAATTTAAAGTACTGACTGACTTCTGCTGCTTTTGTAGTTACAATGCTTAAGCTTGTTGTAAGCAAACTACCTAGCTAAGATGTCAGCCTAGTATTTTGTGTCGTAGCATTTTGGGGTATTATGTGTCCTGCCGTGCACATCACATTTCTTACATATTTTTTCTAGGACTTGAATTTGTGTGTTGTTAGAATCCTTTAAAGAGGTTTTTGAGTCCAGGATAAAACAGAATAGGCTGTTGCCACATGTTAGCTCTGACAGGCCAGACTTCATGTTTCAGCTTTCTAATAGGTCACATGAAAGAATATATAACCTGTTAGATTATGTTCAGTAAATAAGAGCACTTTCATTGTATTAGAACCTATGGACCATACTAAAGAAAAGCATCTTTGTAATAGTACAGTAGTACTACCAGTGAAATGCGATTGTTCATCTTGGTAGCCTGGAACTTATTTTTAAAAGTAAAACAAAGGAATAAAACTTACCTGTATCAGCTGAATTCTGAAGGAGGAATAGAATAAGGCATTGAATGGCTACATTAGTTTCTCAATGAACTTGATTCTGATCTTCATAATGATCACTAATGAAAATAAAGAGCCAAGTTTATTTTGGGTCAGAGGCAGTTTATTTTAAATGTGATTTCATTTACATTTATAAGCAGCTTTTCTTGACAGGAATTTTTGACTAAGTTGCCTTCAGTTCTAAAACAAACCTCTGTCACTTTCAAACAATGTGCTCTGTCCCCAACAAAACATATGAAAATATAATTTAAAGCACAGTTTTCACAGACACAATACGATACATTCACTATACACTGTATAACAAAATATTCCCATCCTTACCTGTTTAGTAATACTGTCACAATGAATAAGTAAATAGAAATTGGAATTTGCTTTATAGTTGAAAGAAATTTAACATGCACAATGACTATTTTATGACTGTTTAGCTGTTGCACTACCGATCCAGCCTGCAATTTCTTATACTAAAAGGAGCGAAGCTAAATAATTACTGGGCTAAAAAAAATTTGGTCAATTGTAGGTAGATATGAAATAGCCAAGTGGGGCGTTCTTATGCACCAGTCAGTTGCTTCTCATTTTTGGATCATCCTTTTAGATACACAGGATAAATAACACTGTATTCAGGACCAAGATGACCTTGCAGAGATCTGAGTAAATTTCTAGAGGGCAGTGTCTTTATAAATACTTTAATTCTCTCATTATGAGGGAGATTCACAACTTAAGAATATAGATGCTTACCCACCTGGCTGTCATTTCAACATGTCTGAAAAACTGAGGAGGGACACCTGCTTCTCCGCCTGTGAAACTTGTAAAGTGGTAACGTGGAAAGAAAGTTAGAAGCATGAGTTTGCGTTCACTAACTTGTGGATAGTTAGCCATCTCAAAGCAAATTTTATTGCTTAGCTAAAGCAAGTGGTAAACGCTCACGTTTAAGGAATAGCACTTGGGAGAAAAGAACACTCAAGGCATGATGGTACTGTTGGTGAGGAAAACTTCAGGAATGGTCCAGACATAGGTCACTCTTATGGGTCATGTGTTAGTCACTCTCTGACCACCTACTGCAAAAAGCACTTAATTGTCAATAAGGCTCAATTTCATATTTCAGCAAAATGTCTATAAAGCTAAACAGACATTTCCAGTGGGCATAGAGACATCTACAATGTAATGGGAAAGTGCCTTTTAAAACATCTCAACACAGTGAGCGTGAAGAAGAGGCCATAGTGGGTATTAACAGAAATCTTCCTGTATGAAACGTGCTTGGAATTTTAATTCTGATTTGCAACCCCACAGGTTTGCTAGGGCAGTGGTTGCAAGAATTGGCAACACATAAAACACTAAATCTGTTGGCAATAGAGAACTACAAAGTGCTTTAAAACTTCACCTAGAGATGAAGATAGAACTAAATTTCACACACACAAAATTTGCACGTAAGTTTTTCAAAGTGTTTCCTAACATTTCAGGGAAAAATATTTCACTAAACTGGTATGTTCATCCGAAAATATCAATAGGCATCAATCGAAACCCTGGCACCTAGCAGGCACTGAATAAATGTGTGTTAATCAGTGAACTTAATAAACGATTCTGTACAAAAAAATGCTGTTCAACGCTAAAAGGATTGGTAAATCAGATGGCAAGATTTTCAGCTTTTAAAGGGCAAAAAAGATTTGCAAGGTAATACAAAACACAAAGCACACCTTTACGTATGTTATTTAAATATGAAAATATTTTTAGCATATTATGTTAAACATTCTTTTTTTTATTTATATTTCCATTACCTAAAGTCTTTCTACTCACGAATACGAACTCCATCATGTAAGGCATGGTAACCAGTTTGATAATGAAGGTATTATTTTGGTTTGAACATAGTGAGTTGATGTATTGAAAAACTTCAATCACATTACAATATTGGGGGGAAATCTCAGTGCCAGTCCCTCCTCCCCCAGTTGATATCAATGCAATGCAACTATAAACAATATGCAACATGCCCTCACTTTTATTTTGATTTGGGGGAAAATGTGCTGAAGAACCTAGAGCTTTTTTCATTTAGCACCTTATATCAAAGTAATGAAAATGGGTATGAAGATTACATGTGCAAATGTACAAAATCATTAACGCTACAAAGATACATCATTCCAAAATTACAGAAAAAAATTTAAAGCATGCATTTAATTCTTTAAAGGGTTGCTGAATGCTTCCCCTGAAAAAAGGTGGCTGTTTTCAAAATCAGCAACTGCTGGTGAGGATTTCTTGGCACAGTTATGACCAGCATGTTATTGCTGCATCTTCCTGATAATCTCAGCCGACACCGGGGGATGGAAATTGATTGTGTGGTGCCGCAGGCCCTGAGCTGTCTTGTAACTCTTCCCACAACGACATTTGAATGGTTTGCGGACACGAATCTGTGTTCTGTGACCATTCTTAGCGTGGTACTTTATGCCATTCACATTCTGTGGAGAAGACACAAATGCCGCTATTAGATGGAATCACATACATCTGTTAGGCCAAGGGAGAGCCTCGGGGTGGGTCTGAACTGCAACTGGATGACTCCCAGGTGGCAGCTGTTTAGAGTAAGCTTTGAAGGGTCCAGTGGTGACTCTTCAGGGACAGTCTGACGGGTTCATCGTGGGCTGCGTGGGTCGTGCACACGATAAGCTGTCATTCTGAAAAAGGACTGACTTCCGGTTTTACATAAAAGATTGAAGGCTCACTATATAAAGCAACACTCTTCTTGGAACTTCGCTTCCTCTCGGTCTTTTTTCTACTCTGAATTCTGTTAACAATGATCAGTGATATAAAATATAGGATGGCCAACAATGTGTCCTTCTAAAGAAAGAAAATGAAGTTTGACACATTTGGTATAAATTCTTGGTTTGGAAACTCCGGTTATGCCCTGCTTCTAGACGACTGTGATAGTTCCTTACCTTACCTAGAATTCCTGTCCACCTCCCACTCTGGGGTAAGCCAGTATCTCTTAGGCTGCACTGCCCTGGGAGCTACTTGCCCGAATCTTGCCCTGGCACGGTTGTGTGTGTTAGCGCCTGTGGGTGGACTCCACCCTACTTTTTTTTTTTTTTTAATGTGCTGCATTCCAATCATATACTGTATTTTTAAAAAATCTTAGTTTGTGGAATTCTCAGCCACAGGAGAGTCCCAAAGTTCAAGCTGGCTGATGAATCCTAAATGATACATAAAATAGGGAAATGCTTTCTGAATTTGCTTTTTTTGCCAGCTCAATAGCATACTCTTTAATACTTAATGCTTAGACTCATTCTACAGATTGACCAAATTAAAGTTACTGTTGATCATTCCAATTAAATGAGGAAGCATGTGCAAGGTGTTAAGTAGCTGATGGAAGACTGAAGGAGGAACATGTGGCATAGGTGTATTTCCAAGTCAGCCAGTGCCAGATTAGGAAAAGAAAGGGCATGAGACATGAAGTTGTTGAGAACATACTGCCAGAAGAGTGAACTGTTTGCTCAAGTGTTACCTGAGCCTATTCCTGCTGAGCCCAGTCCTAGCCCACCTAAAGGATTCCATCACAGTCACCTATTTTCTTTATGAGGTGCCCTTACTGGGCTCCCAGGAAACAGGGGTGGACTGTATCATTTCCTGAACATCTAGGACAGGGTCTGGCCTGGAGCAGATGCTCACCAGATTCCTGTGAGTGAATGAATTTGTTTGAATATGCCTTACTGTTCTGGAAGAAGAGTTGTCATTAAAAAACTATACTTACTCCTATTTACAGTTCCCTCTTAGAGGTTCATAGTGTACACTGATACTTTTTCAAAGCCCTAGAGGAGAATCCTGCTTGACTTCCTCAAAACCAAGGGTTTCAAATAGTGACCACTTGGCTGTGCTTGCGTGGGAAGCTTACCTAAAGTACAAGCACAAACGGCCCCAAATGCCTGATTCAGCTTCTGTATCTTCAGCTCTGGCCCTGCCTGCATTAGACCCTGCATGCAGGTGAGGGAGCGTCATTGCACTTCTAGAGGCATGTTGGTGGTAGGAAGCAATGGGCAGGCAGTGAGTGACAGGTTAGACCTGTTAGGGTAACTGGATGGGGAGATGCGCCTTGCCAGCCCTCAGCTATTCCAGCCATGTCAGCTGGGACAGAATTAAAGAAGGCAATTTGTATCTAACCCCAGCTGGCATCAAACTAGCAACATGAGCGATCTCAGCAATAATCCTAGCTGGAGTCTGGGAACCCACAGAACATGAAAGGTTAAATAGATTGTTTTAAGTCACTTTAAACACAGTAAATAGAAAAGGTGTCACCTTCCCAGGTAATAGAAATGATGTGGTAGGAAGTCTGGCTCACAAGTGCTAGAAAATTCATCTCCCTGCTCAACAAATACTGAGAGCACCTAGGAGGGTTCCTTTGCCCTTGTTTTCCCAGGAACTTGCTGCAAGACGGATCATTAAAATCCAGTTATGCCTGTGCCCCAGTACCTTGTCAGAAAATAGAGGGCACCAAAAAAATAAATAAACCATTTGACTAACAAGCAATTGCAAGAGCCTCAGGGCTCAGATACACCACTCAGGCCTGAGTTTTTACAGTTAGGTGAGGGAAGGTTTGAAACCAGAAATTGCTAAAGCCACAAGCAGCCAGTCCAACATGAAACCTGGCCCAGAGTTCACCTGGAGAAGCCAAGTTCAGGGTTGAAGTGATTCAGGCAGGTTCTGTGGTCTGTCTCCTACTTGAATATAAACATTGTTATATGTCTGGATGTCAGACAGAAAAACATGTCTAACTCCATCCGTCCGCTTTATCACCAGGGAAGAATTCGGTATTGCACATTTGGAAACGTGACATTTTCCAGGGTTGGTCAAAAATCTAAAAAGCCTACTTTGCCATTACTTTCTCTCTGCTGCTGTGATTTTAAGATGTTCACATGTGTTGGTGGGACACCCTTATCCAAATCAAGTACAAGCTCTGATCAGACTCAAGATCTCCCTCAGTTGCTCTTTCACATAGAGCTGTTGGAACTTCATGTTCTAGTTGAGCTTAAAGAGTCACTGAAGTTTCTCACTGCAAATATCCTGAAATGAGCTTGGTCTTTCAAAAGCATTGACTGATGATGAAAGTAATGATAGGTAATGACAGAGAATGAAATGCTTAAATTCCTCTGGTCTTTGAAAAGAGGAGAGGGGATTAAGTTTCAACAGGACAAGGAAGGTCCTAGACATCTGTTCATAACTTCTCACGCTGAGAACTTGGTCTGCAGTATCTTATTTAATACTTGTGTTTCAAAAATTGACACCCCGAGAAGGTGACTGACTTGTCCAATCACATGGCTGGTAAATGATGGAACTGGAATGGAGGCCCAAGGATGTCTGACCGTAGAGTCCATATTTCCTGCTAGAATTCCAAGTACCTGAAGTGTTAATTCTCATTATTAGCAAAAGCAGCTGGTGGTCTTTGGAAAATCTTCATAGTTGGGAAAGATTCAGAGCAAATCGAATTATAATGGCCTGCCTGACACAGGGCTAGCCGGAAGGAAAGGGCAGGGGCTGGAAGTGTAAGGGAGGACGGGACTTTCATTCCCATTCTACCACCAGGAATGACCTGCCCTGATGAGGGAACTGAGCCAGTCATTGGACAACAAACAACTTAGCGGCTTTTCTCAAAACTCCACTGCAAGTCATCAAACAAAGTCTGGACACCAATCTGGGCCACTGACCTAAACTTTCATCTCCGTACGAATTCAGCCCCCAAGAAGTACAGATGTTAGCACGTGCCCTTGACAGAAGAACTTCCAATTCCTGCTGGCCTTGATGTTACATATCAAGGAGAGGAAGTTGTTTGGGAATTCAATGAGGAAGAAAAAGGACCAAAGAGGAGCCGGGGTGGGGAACATTAGCACAAGTGAAGGCGCTTGCCGCACAGAGCCGACAGGCACGCCGCTTCTTCGCTGGACTCACCAGGGCGGCTCTAGGTGTCGGGGCCAGGCAGGTGGAAAGCAGATGTTTCTCCCCCTGGATTATTAATCTGTTTTCCTGTAGGTAATTAATCTGTAGGTAATTGTAGAAATTTAGAAAATGCAGAAGGGTAAAGGAGAACCGGTAAGTGGCCACCATTCCACATTTGAGGTATTCCAGTATTTTCCATGAGATCATATGGGATTGTATTACCTCACCAATAGGTATGTTTTGAAAATAAGGCTTTGGTGGTAGATTTCTGTTCTGGTCCTCTATTTTAGACATTTAGTATTTGCAAAATTTATGCTGACTTTGATGAACATCCTCGTAAATCAATCTTTGCATCCCTGATATGTTTAGGATACGTTTGTTTCTAGGATATGGAGCTGAGGCATCAACTTTTGTAAAAGTCCTAATTATTTACTGCCAGTGGCTATTCAGAAAGGTGGTATCAGTCATGGTTCCACCTGGACTTCTGATGGACCCTTGGGAGAGGAGAGGAGATCCAGCCAGGGAGCCACCCTCAGCTGACCGTCGCCTCTGCCTGCATTTGTATTGCTTAAGCTCTCACTGCAGCAGCAGCCGGTGCTTCCAGGGAAACGGTGGAGGAGGGGTATTTGTTTGGTTTTATATTTCTAAGAAGTGCCAGAGTGCCTTTAATTCTAACCACTGTAATAGAAAAATTGTCAAGGTTGAAAACTTCAAAGCACTTCAACCCATCTTTGGGATCTATTCCCAGATAAAGCTAGGAGTCTGCTGCATCCGTTAAAGTCAGAACAGTCAGAACAGAAGTGTGAGTGGCGGGTCAGGCGTTGGGCCAGGAGTGGCTTCTGCTGCCGCCCTGGGGTTCTGAGGTCAGCAGGGAGCCCGCATTTCCCTCTTCCCCGTGCATTATGCCTCTATCCCTTTATCCTCAGGTCATCTGCCATGTCTGAGACCTGTGCAGGGTGCTGAGGGGGTCTCCGAGCCGTCAACACCCCCGGGGTAAGGAGGTAGTAAGTGCTCTGCCTGTGGTGTGGGAAGGGCAGAGGTACAACTCCAGCCTGGGGGGAGTTGGTCTGGGAGAATGGAAAGGCTTGCAAAGGAGGAGCATTGCAGCTGTGCCTGGAGAAGCGAGGGCTATTAATTTACTTGGGTTGCGGGGCTTAGGCAAAGGAATGAGCACACAAAACAACATGGAGACTCTGTTCTGCTGCTGCCCGCCCCCGCCCCCCAGCCCCGCCCTGCTCAGTATGAAGTCTGGGGAGTTAGATGCCCCCTCACCTTTCAGTTCTGCAAATACCAATGAAATGGTGTGAAGAGCTGATCCTGAGTTAGACTCGCTGGTCAGAGACCCTGCCAACACTGGGCAGGGGCGGAGAAGCCCCACACTGGCCGGGGAATAAACAAGGTGTCTGCTCTCCCGGGTTCTGCCCGACTCCACAGTACACCAGCTCACGACACCCTCCACTCACCAACACGCAGCACAACAGCCATGCAGTAAAGACGACAATTCACTGGCGAACACAACTGCCCCACAGCCAATAACTTCCAAACAGGAAGAGTCAAATAGAAGCATCAGGGAATATGACCACACTTGTCGCTAACATTGCTTAGAACTAGATGCATGTTTGTTCTTGTCCCATGTTTCATTACTTGGCATTCTGGCTCGGGAAGGGAAACTCACACTTCCCTCACGGCAATCCTGCCTGCTAACCGCCCCCAGGGCCACGGTCAGTCAGTGGGGCTAAAGCGGCAGCCCCCGAAGCCCAAGGTTCATCCAGTTTTCTCTTGGCCTTAGCGAGAGAACACTTAAGCCCCCATCAGAGCAGACAGAGCTAACTCTAGGAGAAAACAGCTGGAAACCCAAGAACAGTAAAAGCAAAAGAATAATGATAACAGAAATGATTACAGGAAAAGGACATAAAAAGAACTGGAGCTAGACACGAGAAGGAGAATAAAGGGCATCGTTTATGTTTCCCTTTTTTGGTGGTTTGTGGTCAGTCTCAGTCTGGGCCACTGCTCTGCTCCCTCCTTGAACACAGCTGCTCTGCAGCACTGGCCCAGGGTTCGAACACTGGGAAAAAGGCAGCGAGGGGGCGAAGCAGGGGGACTGGCTTCCACGGAGCCCGGCGAGAAGTAGCACCCAGAGCAGGCAGGACGCCCCCAAAGCAGCCCTGTCCAGCTTCTCTATGAAATCAGAAGAGGATCTCTTTCTGCCTGCTGCTCTGCAAAATAAAGCTGGTCTAATGACCCCTGGTTCTGGCATCCTTGCCTGCCCTATTCTCCGGCCTGCAGGCCACTGACATGCAGACACGTCTGCGCAGAGACATGTTCTGACCCCACAGCTCCCAGCAGGCCTGGTGGAGTTCTCACATCTCCATCCCCAGATTTTCATTTTAAACAAAGAGCATCTGGCCTTTCCGTGATAAAACTTTAACAATACGCGAGTAGTTGAAACCATGGGCAGTTCCCTTGTGATTCATATGTTTCATGCTTTAATATCAGTAGCAGGTAGGAAAAGCACTGAAATAGAATTTTTTAGCACTCAGACAGTTAGGAAGGAGCATAAGCAGTGCTTAGGCTGTCAATGCATGGCTCAAGCCTTTTAAAAAAAGTCAGTCTGCTGAGCTGTGGGTAAATTAGCATATCATCAAGTAAGCCAGGTATATGCTGCCTTTATATTTCTCTCTCACCTGTGGAGTTTTAAAGAGCTGTTAACACCACAAGGGAAAGTTTGCAAACTTGTTTTTTAAAGTGCTCTCTGAACCACTGTTGAATGTCCCAGGTGTTTCTCCTGTTGAGTTTTCTTAATTGAAAAAGTGTCCATTCCCCCCCACCCCCCAGCTGCCCATGACACTCAGAGCTGGGCCGCAGAGAGGCAGGTCCCGGGCCATCTATAGAGAGGACCAAAGCGGGTGGTTTGGCCAGGAAAATATCAAAGCCCCTTCTTCCCCATCTCCTTTCCTGCTGGTGGGGGAAGGGAGCAAGAACCTCCTCAGCTGGATGCTAAAAACCCTCCAGTGTTTCCCTGTGAGCTCCTGCCAGCTTTCAGGACTTCAAAGGGGACTCCTGCGAGCCACCTGGAGCGCCCTCCATGCAGGCAGTGTCTGGCAATGAAACAGGCGACACAACTGATAATGACAGCCCCGAGCTGACATGAGCTTGAAAAATATTAAAGACACGGTCCTGCAAAATTTTTTTATCTACAGCTCCCCACATAGGTCAACAATGGGGAAAATGGCACCCAACACCCTGAAACCAGGGGCACCCCCAGGACTGACCTGTGGGCAGCAGTGCCCAGGTGGATGTTCAGTGAGGACCCCCCACCCCCACCCCCAGCAGCATCCCCTCTGTGCAGAAGAGGCTGCTCGCGGACATGGACCTGTCCTTCCATGCAGCTGCGCTACGGGAGGTGGTGCCTTCTTTACCTTGTATCTCTTTTTACATCCAGGAACTGGGCAGGCAAAAGGCTTCTCGTCCCCTCCATTCATGCACATGGAGCTGAGGATGGCTTCGGAGCTGATGGCGCTCTCTGTGGTCCAGGACTCATCGCTGTCTGACTCCTCATAATCCACCTCCTCCTCGTCATACTCACTGCCTGTGGGGCCAGAGGAGCACAAAGTGTCAGGGACTGTCACCTCCCCACAGGTTGGAAGAACCAGCGGTGGGAGAGGGCATTCCAGGCACCACAGACACACACACACACACACACACACACACACACACACACACACACACACACGTGTGTGTGTGTGCGCGCACGCACAACCTCACATTCTAAAGGACAGAATTCTGTCCCCCTTAGCCTTGTGCTTTCCTGACCCAGCAAATGCAAACACCTGAGGGAGGGGTCCCATTTTATACTAGGGTCAGTGGCAATTCATCTCAGATCTTTTTCATTATAGGTTGAGTTAGGAAGAACATGAGGCAATCTGGAACTAAAGGGGGTCATCCCAAACCAAAAGAGCAGGGGGACAGAAACGCCTGGAGCTCGTAGGGTGAACTTTCAGTGCCAGGATGCAGGTCCAGCCCCTGGAAGGACAATTCTCTGCCACAGCTGTCCTCGGGGCTGCACCTGCCTTTGGCCGCCCACACCTTTCCCTTCGAGGACTCAGATAGGAGCAGGGGGTCACTTTGGACTCCCAGAGTAAAGAGCTCGGCTCAGAAATGAATTAAAAGTCAACTCCACTGACTTCTGTTCAGGATGGAGGGGATGGAGAACCCCTTCAACAAGCAGACCCTTTTGGCTTTTTTAATGAGGCCCAAAGCCATTTATTTTGAGCTTTTACACAATACAACCCTGAAGGACATAATTCTCCAGATCATAAACAGTGTAAAATAATATGTTGACAAGTCCTAATGCATTTACAAGCCCCGTGGAATAAATAGGAATTATAGCACAACATTAATAAGAATTATATGGTAGCAATTACAGTTGTGAAATTCATCCCCCAGGTGTGAGGCTAAATTGCACCAGGGGCCTGCCTGGGTGCTCCTTGGGTTCACTCTGCTACATCAATTATTTCAACACCAAATATTGGCACTTTTATTGGGTTTCATTTTAATAGGCATTAATAAGATTGCTTGAAGAGGCAGTTGAGCCAGGAATAAGGACGCCAGCATCTGACACTAACAGTTAAAAGGCTCCAGGAAGGAAGGGACCTCAGGTGACTGGGCACCTCTTGAGTTTCAGGCACGTTAGAGACCTTATCTCAGTGACCCTGGGAGGTGATGACTCATTTTCACACACATAAGAACCTGAGCCCCAGAAAACTTCAAGAGCTTTTGTATTTTCAATTAGCTATTAAGGGACATCGCTTCCCCCCCTCCCCCGGTTGCTTCACGTCCCCCATGCCAGCAGCTCTCTGAGGGGTCACTCTCAGCCCCCTTCAGTTTCTGGTTCTTCACTACCTACCACTCTGATGGAATTTCAAGCAGTCTGTTTTGAGGCCCATTAGATTCTCTTGGGCGGTGCAGAAAAAGCAATCTGGCAGAACCAAAGCTTTGGAATTTAATGTGGTTTTCAGTGAACCCCGCTACACTTGGCTGTAGCCCCCAGAAATGAGAGGGCCAGTTTGGAAATGCTCACAGGAGCCAAGAGGTAGGTTCTGCCACGTCTCCGAGTCTGTCCATGAGCAAACAGCGAAATCTGTTTTTAAGTAGGGCACTGCTTAGGATGTTTGACTCTTAAACAAATGCCACATGCTGGTGTCCTTTAAATTGCTTGTTAGAAAACTATAAAATGCTATTTCGCAAAGTTCCTCCAGCAGAACTTGAAAGTTAGAATGACTAATTTACCCATCTAATTGGGCTAATTTGTTAACCTGAATACCAAGAACCACGCAACATTTATAACTGGGAGAAACTCCCACAGCCCAACTGAGGGCTTAATGAAGCCCAGCAGAAGATAAAACTTCAAAACCCCACTGGATCAAAAGGGGCCAGGGCCTGAGGGGCTGATGCTGTGGAAAACACTCACCATCCAGCCCAAGAGGAGCCGGGGTGGGGGTGCACGATTTATGGTCCAGAGGACGCCTCTGAGAGTAAGTGCTAGCGAGGGGGGCATATGAGCCCCGAACCATGTGAGCCCCGAACTGTCCCCGGCTAGCTGGGTCATGCACCCTGTTAGTGACGCACAAGGGCCACTGGGTGCTTTGTGAAACTGACCTTTGAGCATGAAGAAGGATCTGTTTCTACTTGATTCTGTCCTATAACAAGTAAGAGTGACACGCAGACCTGGCTTTGTGTCTTGGCCAACCTATCAGCTGAGTGACAAGCTACCTGGCCTCTACTTCTGTGAAAAGGGCATAAATCTCTTCCTTGCAGTTTAAGATTAGAATTTATGTCTATAGAACACCTGGCTCAGGGGGATCTGCACATAGTAAGTGCTCAAAAAATGGAAGATAGTTAAATAATGTCATTGCATAATATTACTATAAAACAATATTTTTAGAAAGGCATGAACCGACATCCTCTCTGTGTAGTAATCTCCACTAGAAAAAACACAAGGTGGACTCCCTATCAAGACAGAGAATATGTTGGCTTTGGACTCTGAGTGCAGGAAGGGCTAAACCTCCATCCTCCATTCACAGTCAGGTTACAGGGACTGGGCTGAGGCTGGTGCTGTGACTTACAAGGGGTGTGACCCCAGGCAAGTGAGGACACTCTCTGAGCTAAAGACTCCTCATCTGTAAAATGGGCTAATAACACTGCCATCTCTTTAGGTTGTTGTGAAGAGTAATTGAGTTCCTGTTTTTAAGAGCACTAAGAACAACGCTTGGCATGTGGCAAGAGTTAAAGGAATATTTGGTGTATGAATAAGCAGAATGTCACGCGAGGGGCTCATTTCATCCACTATTCCCTTGCTCTCTTTTGAGGCTACTCGTTTTTTTTAAACAGGGAGTGAGTGGGGGCCCACTGTTATTATATTACTGTACCCCCAATGTTGCCCTGTCATCAGACATTGCTGTCAGCAGCTGTGACTGGTGAGGTTTCTCAGCTGTCATCTTTTGTTCCACAGCCCGAGGGCCTCGTGCAGGTAAAGACTGCTGTGGTTCCCTCCAGATGCGGGCTTGCATGCTAACATCTGGAAAACTTGCCTCGGGGCTACGGTGTCCTGCAGAAAACATCTGAGGCCACAAAACAACTATTCTTAGTCTCGTGTCAAACATCTTTGAACCCAAGGAAGAGCTAACCTGAAACTAAGCTTCTTTTATGGCAAAAACATCTGGGCCAGCCGTCTTTTTTTTGCCCCATTAATTTCCTCATGACTTTCCAAAGAAGGAAAATACAACTTAACCTGCTTCATTTTCAAACTCTACTTCATCTGCTATCTGAAATGTCAGAATGAAAGAATTCCCAGCACTCTCCAGGCCTTCCTTGAGAATCTCCCCACCCTTTAGAGAAAGCAGGAAGGAGCCAGACTGGTTCCCCATAACTGTCTCCCAACTTTCTGAGCCTACAAACAAATCAAAACCCTGTGAGCACTGCCCCCCCTGCAGGTATGCGTGTGTGAATATATTTCTTGCACATGATATGCATGTACTAATATATTACTGTGTAAAAGATGCAAATGAGGATAAAACATAGCTTATTAAGTCAATAATTATAATACAAATTAACTCAGTAAAGCTAACTTTTTTTTAAAAAAGGGTCGAGATATGGGACTTCACAGCAGCCTAGCAAGTGGAAAACCACATGGGAAATTGTGTGATTGGAGGGAATGGTCAATTGGAGCAGTTAATGAAATCAATCTAATCTATTGGATTTGATTATAATAGAACCTATGTAGTATGGGAAATTTAAAAAGTCACCTTTGATGAGAATCTGTTATTTCATACCGAAAAAACCAATTGCAATAAATATTTTATAGTAAAGACCTACTATTTCCTTCCTGCACCTCACAGACCATGTTGGAGTCCCCTCTGCTGTAGGTCAGGGGAGGGGCCCAACGGGAGGCATCATAGCCAGCTCTGAGGGTTTCAGACTGAAATTAGACTTTAGACTGTTTCAGGGGAGAAGGACGGGGTGTTAGAAATGGAGACACTCATTCACTCACATAGTCAATACTCGGTCAACCCACTATGCGCTGTGCAGCCCTGATGAGCTCCACCTGTAAACCTACATGCGAAGGTGCTAGGAGATGGGAGCTGTGAGCTGCTTGTTCAGAATCCACAAGTGTCCACCTGTGCCTAATTTTCAACTCACACAATGGACTATACTCAGTGATCAAAAAAGATGAGACTATTCTCTCCTCCGAGATGTGCATCAAATGGACCCCGAGGCCGGAGGACATCAAGTCTGGTTGCTGTGTGGATGTGCAGTGGATTTAGCCAAGCACTATTTTGTCAGCGTAGTTACTGTTTTTGCTGAATCTCTGGCTCCAAAGGTCCATGCTTTTGAGGGTTTCTCCCAACCTAGTTCTCCCATCAGCCCTGTTATTTTTAGTGTACAAATGGGCAGAATATGAAGATTTTAGGAATGCATATATTGATAGCTAAAACACTTTGTTTTGATTTGGCCTCCTTTTACTTTGATTCATTTGCCCCTTAAACTCTGACCCCTCTGTACCTAGCTTACCCCGCTTGCCTGGATTCCTTTTATTTATAAACATTGTAGCTGCCTAAGAATGAGCAGATTCGACTTCACACTTGCATATCCGGAACCAGGAGGAGGGGGAGCTGCCTCTGCCGTTCCGGTCCTGGGTACCTCTAGGAGCCTGGTGCCAGGAGAGGGGATTTCCATGTCATCAACCTATTTCCCTAATTTAGCAAAAGGTAAAGCTGGTGTTCAGGGGGTGAGGGATGTGTCAAATGCCACTTAGCTAGAAGCAGACAGACTGGATTGCGATTGGGCCTTCAGTTCCACGTTTGTACTCCTTTGATTTATTTTCAAATTGAATATCCCTATACGCGGGAGAGAAAGGTGTTACAAACAAAGAAAACCTTGGAGACATCAGAGAGGAGAAAACCAGGAAAATGGGCATTGTGGAGCGCACACAGCCATGCTTGGGGGAGGGCGAACGAATCTGCAGGGTCGCGGGCTACGCTCCCTAAAGCCAACTCTGGCCCTGACCTCCTGGGTGCGGCAGCCCAGTGTTACAAAGAGCTCAGTCGTAGTAGGTGTTATTATGTGATTTTTAAAATCAAATCACATTCACCAATGTTAGAGTTTCTGTGAGAAAATGTAATTTCACCTCTTTGTCGCCTGTAAGAGTTGTCACATGCAATCTTTCTCCAGTTGAACTCTCCACAGTGTACAGCTCCCACCGTCGGGGCCTGAGATGGGCAGGAGAGCTGTAAGGGGGCATCTCTGAGCAGCCCTGAGAACCAATTTCAGCATTTCACTTCGGGGAAGGAGAAAAACCTAACCGATGGGATTTCAGGATAAGACAATATATTTCACAGGACTGCCAAAAAATTTCTACTAGTTGTCAACAAGGACATAAAAACCAGAGATGGTCTCATCAATCAAGAAACAAGATGGTCTGGAGTCTGTATGCACATATTCAGCCACCAGGACCAGCCACCCCCTATCCAGGAGCCCTGGCCTCTGCCAAGCTCACTCTCATTCACTGGAAGAGTCACTTCCAAGCTTGTCCACTTCCCTCAAACCTCTGCCCACTTGCCCTTGCTCATCCTCTCGCTCTGCAGACGGCCCGCCCTCCATTGTAGCACCAACAGTGTTCTCATTCTTTGTATACATAAACGTAGTGACATACAGATAGATAAAAATAAGTCAGCCTTTTCCAGAAACCCAACACACCATTTTTCTTATAATGCTGATCATTAATATTCATACAAAAGTGATAACTGCAGTGACAGCAAATTAAAACTCTCTTGGGGCGTCAAATTCTGGCAACTACATTAGCAGAGAGATGCCTTCCTGCCTTATAGATTTATTATAAATTAGCTTTAATTGGTACTGACCCACTTTATATGAGTTGAAACAACAATAGTCTAAATGAGTCAGCAACATAAGATTTTGATGAAAGGCACACTGAAGCTCCAAGGACATGCACTGAACCTCAAAAATTCTGGGGGTTTTTGCACCAGGCGGAGGCCCATCCCTGCAATGCCCTTCTCCTCCCTCTCTTCCTTAACTATGGAAGCGGTCATGGTTCTCCACATGGAAAGGCCTCTCTGCTTCATAGGACTCAACACTTTCTAATGTATTTGGGTCTCCGGGTCATTATCTTTGATTATCCTACAGGGCCCTGGGAGGGCCTGCACTTAAAAAGCCAATGGTCATGTGTTTGAAAGAATAAATGGGGGAATACATTTCAGAGACTCAAGTGGTGGAAAGGCCACCCGAGACCAAGTCTCTCCCCCTAAGAGCTGTAGTCCTAGAGTGCGCTTACCTCACCCGCCTGCTCCAAGCCCTCTCAAGGCTCCCCCAAAGCAGGGAGCCAGTAGTGCTTTGTGTTGATCTTACTTCATCTCACAGTGGCTTAGATCTTTAACATCAAGAACTTTTTTTTAATAGGAAAACTTACAAACTATTAGTACTTGGTTTAATGCTAAATTTTTACACTTACACATCTGTTTAACAAGTATGTCAAAATATTTAGATACTTCTAATAAGAATATAATTTAAGAGGTTCTTATATATATGATTACAAATTCTGCAGATTTCGATAAAATTGTGCCAACTTTACTGTTTTAGTTGGTCTTAAAATATCTTAACAACAAACCACACAAATGATTGCAGCGATTATAAGACCCTCATTGAACTTACTACACAAGTTGGTTCTACAGATCTGATTTGCTCTTCATTATTTGCAATCTTAGCTTTGACCATGCTGGGGTAACAACATGATGGGACCTAAAGGAAAGAGGAGTCGATCCTGCCCAGCGAAAGGCAGGAGGTCTGCGCTCCTCACTGTGGTGCTGGCCTAGGACAGTCAGGACAAGGCAACAAGAGTGGGCCTGCCCTTCCTGCACTGGACTCCTGGGACTTTAACTCAGTGTTTGCTTGCTCCAGTAACCGAATGGTTAAGGCCCATGTCTTTCTTGCTAGGCCCCCTGGAGGCTGCATCTCCCAGGAAGAGGCTTCCCTCTGGGGCACAGGCTGTCCCTCCAGCTTGCTTTCCACTCTCAGGCCCTCTTGCTACCTGCTCATGACTTAGCTGTTGGCTGGTTTTCCACTGGAACTTGTAACCCATTCCCTATGTTTTAGGTAACTATGGGGTTCACAATTCCCTGCCAACTGTAGAAAAATAGCACCTATATTTTATAAAGTCGTCTCACTTTTTAGAAGAAAACCAGTCCCATCTATGCCAATGCACCCCAACATGGCAAAAGTTACAGAAATACACACATATCCTATTATTTTCATCATTCTTATAGCTACTTTTGACACACTTTGCATTAGTGAGAGGATTCACCAGAGACAGAGTGGGAAGCAGAACATATGGATCGATTGAAACACACTGCTGAGGGAAGCAGTGAGTGAGACAGGAGAGGTCTGCTGTGCCATGTGGATTATCTCCCTGGCCAGGGATCCAATTCCTGCTGCAGTGGCTGCGGATAGCTTGAAAGCACTGAGACTCTACCCCTGCGCCACCAGGGAGGCCCCTGAACTCGTTCATTTTTATAGATCAATTTATTACATCTCTTTTTACTCTCATGCTCTTTGGTGCTCAAATGACTGCGACTTGGTTAGCAGAAGCACTTTAGGTGGTCTCCTTTACCCTTTCATTGTTTATCTGTTACTCTTTTCTGTAAGTTTTCTTCTCTTTACTCAGTTATCACTGTACAAAGTAAAAAGGTCAGATAGTTCTACGAGAGGATCATAAGGAAGTGCAGTCCCCTCTTGCCCCGTTCCCCCATAGCGACCATTCACAGGTCCTTCACCTGGGAGTCACTGTGTGTCAAAATAACAAGGCCTCTACTGCTATTTTTGGATGTTCAGTATTGGATATTTATTGACTTGCCACTATGCAAGAATTTTGATCTTTGCATACCTCTCAGCCCTCCTCCGCACTTCCTCCCCCTCCTCCTAGTAGAATTTCATTACAATGGGTTTCATTAGTACCCACTGCTTGCATTATGATGACCCGGGGCCATGTAGCGAACTGTGACCATGTTTTTGTGGTCCCTGGAATTAACAAACACCTTTTCTGTTCTCGTCATCCTCTTCTTCCTTCACGTCATCATTGTCACAGGACAGCTGACACCTCTCTGGGGTCCTCCCTGTACCAGGCACAGATGTGAGCCCCGTGCCTCTATTACTCCATTTAAGGTTGGTTCTATGATTATCTTCACTTCAGATAAATGAAGCCTCAGAGAGGCAGGGCCCCAAAGCTTTCCCGTGGCAGAGCGGAGGTTCCTCTCTGGGCCTCGAACTCCAGGGCGTGTGTTGCTGCCCCGTGTATGGCGCTGCTTATACGGCTCCATCCCAGACACACAGAGGAACTGGGACTCTCCTCTCACGATGCTTAAACCCATCAGGTGCTTGACTTTATTTCCCATTACTTCTCTCTCTCCCTCCCTTCCTTTTCTTCTGGGGACATTCTCTTGTTGCTGCCCACCCCTCTCTCCAATCTCAACTGTTCGCCTTCCAAGCCTGCTGACCCCAGTTCATCGATTCCACCTCCTCTTCATTCACTTCATGCTTGGGTTTTGGAGGATAAATTTTGAGTCTCTGAATGTCTGAGACTCATACTTGATTGCATTCTCTGCGGTTCCTGCTATTTCTCCCCAGGATCTAAAGGCACTGACTGCCCCAATCTTCTAGCTCTTTGGGGTAGTACTGGAAAGTCATGGCCACCTTGACTCCCAGTTCTCCGAACTTGTCCTCCTGCTCAGGAAACTTCAGAGCTTTTCTTGTCTCCACATTCACAGGTATCTGTTGTTCCAAGTTTTCTTCCAAAAACCCATTAACAGTTTTGCTGAGATGTCATTCAAACACTATACAAACACCAGTTCAAATGTGCACTTCAATGGTCTTTAGTATATTTACAGCATAGTGCAGACATCACCACAACGTACTTTAGAACATTTTCGTCACTATAAGGACAGACCATGTCCCCGTTGTGTGGCTCCAGTTCTTGAAGATTCTGGGATTCTTTGGTGCTGAAGGATTGGCCTCCCCAAGAAAAGTTTAGAATAGGCTTTCTGAAGATGGGTCACTTTGGCAAGTGGACTATTTTGAGTTGAAGTCAACTGAGGCCCTCTAGGGTCATGAGGAAATTTTGTTACTCCTTTACCTACAAGAATGAAAATTGGGGTACTACCCATCTTTGGGTTTCTCCAGCTCCAGGCAGGCGAGGGGCACACGGTCCCACCTGAGGCTGGCGCTGTGTCACTGCAGCTGGCCTGCCAGAGGGCAGAGCTGGCAAGACTTCTTAGGATCATAGGCTCATGGCTGACATTTCCGGATTAACTCTGACACTCACAAGTCCATTAAATTGTTATCCAAACTCAACATTTACATTGATTTTCTCTGCAATATGGCTACTTCTCTAGGTTGTCATTTTCTTCTTCTCTCTTATAATGCTTGTTTGTCTCCTTGTGTTACCCGGCTGGGATCATGGACACTACTACTCTCTACACTCCGGTTAGGGGCCAGGTGTCTGTAAAATGTTGAGCTTGTTCCACCTTCGGGGCCTTTTCCATTTGTCCCTCTCCTAGGGTGCTCTTCTTCCAGCTTTTTCCACAGGTGGCGCCTCCTTAGCATCCAGACCTCAACTCAAGGTCACCTCCACTAAGAAGCCCATCCTGAGCACCTGCCTATTTAAACAGCCCATCCTTCAGGCACAAACCCCCACTGGTGTCTTTCTCATAGTATATCCACTCAGCTTAAGATTTTGGTTTTGGGCTTATCGTTTCTCCCACTAGAGAGTGCCTGGCACACAGGAGGCACTCAAGGAATATTTGCTGAACAAACAAATAAAAGGGCCAGATGAGGCCTCCTGACCCAGGCCCCAGCTTTTTCACTATCTACGTGCAGGCATGGGGCTATCGGACAAAGGACGAAGGCATAGTGAAGACACCAAACATGACTAGTTGTTTGAGATGCAAGGTCTTCACTTAATGGCAGATGAGATGCATTAAGTCCAACACCCTGCCACCCTTCTCTGTGCTGCTTCTTAATGAAGTAAAAATCATGAGTGGATGAAATGGTTATAGGCAGTGATGCTTTCCATTAGTACACTAACAAAAAGGGGAGCTCAGGCTGTGACTCCCAAAATCTGCCGTAGTTTGTAGACTCAGCCAGAAATGCCCAGGCTTCACTGCCACTGGGCCCTGTGATGTGAGTGCTGTCATCGGGAGAACTGAGGTGCAGGGGAGGTGGTTGTGTCCACCAGGCCCATCTATCCCAGCTCTTTCCCTCCTCCATTAGAGAATTGAGGAGGCTGTCGCTCCAACCCCACAGCTAGGACTTCATTTGAGGTCAAGATCAAGGCTATTGAAATCAGTCTCTTCTAAAATTGCAAATTCAGGTTTTAAAACTAACCCAGTAAGCAAGAGTAAGACATTCTGCATTTGTATAGGTACAGCCCCAGGGAAAGAGGAAAAGAAATAAACACCTAGGAAAAAGTGGTCTCTTTACTGTGATGCTTCTTGGCCCTTGCCTTCTTTCCCTTGCAGCCTTAGAAGAGGCCCCTACTTGTCTTTCATCCGTTTAGTGTGCAGTGCCCCCCGGCCAGTTCCCAGCGCTGAGCTCTGATTGTTGCCCCCCAGCCTCAGGCCTCTCTCCACAGAAGGCTCCGGTGGGTGCGTTTCTCTGGGTGCCCAATTCCCCAACTTTCCATTTGGTTAGAGGGAGACAACACCCGAAGCACAGGCAAAAGTTTCTCCTTTGTTGTTTGGGTATCTTCTCTATTTTTCAGGAAAAATAAGACATGACAATGCCTTTTCAGTACAGTATGATTTATGTTTTGGGGAGAACAAAATGACTTCTTCTCCCTTAGCCTTCTAGTTGCCACTCAGGGTTCGTGGAGACTTAACCGAAAGATTTCCTGCGGCCATCAGCACCTCCTAAGACCTACTTTCTAAAGCAGCGAGTGTGTTCAAACTGCAGACTCTGACCCATAGTAGGGCTGTGAAACCAATTTAGGGGGGCACCACTGGCATTTAAAAAATTGCAAATGAAAGGACAGAATGGAATAGAATTCTAGGAGCAGAGAGCTAAGAGGTGTTTATACAACTTTTGTTTTAGTTGTGTCTCAATGTATAGTTTTTACTATGTGTCAGAATAAAAAAAAACAACAAACCCTTAAAGCTGTTTTGATTTGATCATCAAAACAAGAACCAACATTTCATCAGAAAAAAAATCACCCATTTTATCCAACATTTAAATAGGATATGAAACAGGCTGAGAGAGAAAGGTCATGTTTGGTGACTGCCAACGAGCTATTGTGTCAGCTGGCAGGCCCGAGACTCCCGCCAGGAAGGTGGGCTGTTCCCGAGCTGACCTCAGCAGCGTCCGGTGGCGGCACCAACGCCAGGAGCCAACATTTCACCTGTGAATGTGACAGCTGTGCGTAGTGGGTAAGAGTATGAAGCTATTCAGGTGTCCTTCAGGTCTGTGTCATGCCACGGTCTTTCTGAACGTTCTCCAGGACAGTCACCTTTAAGTGGGCGCGGCTGGCTCTGAGGAATGGCCCTGGCCCCTGAGAGCACTTCTGCTGAACTAGTAACAGCCATGCGGGGCACCCTGGACTCTTCCCAGTCTCTCCTCAGGCTGCAGGAAAGAAAGGGTTCTGGAAGTTTCAAGTCTTGCAGCCTAGCTAAGGAGGACTGGTCAGCAAACAGGTGTCTAGAGAGGGGAAGGGCCCCCCGGAACTAGTGCTTTGGGTCGGACCTGGAAAAAAACAACATGATGGCCTGGCACAGGGAAGGAGCTGTGGCTGGATTCCGAAAAGGGAGCTGCATCCAGGGGTGACTGCCGATCGTCTCCCCCACCCTCACATGCTCACCGGGAAGCTGCCAAAGGGGCAAGTTCCACCGGGCAGGACTGGTTCTCACTCCCGCAGCAGCCCCAGCTCCCAGCACAGTGTCTGGCCTGAGCGGCCTCAGCAAACCTTTGTGGAATGATGGAAACCCACAGCAGAGTCCTGTGCACCGGCAGGTACTGACGACTGTGCATGTAGGTATTTGTGTGAACATACACACCATGTACCTAGTCACTAAGCTTATTTAACACACACTGCAACTTGTGTATGATAAATTGAAAGGGACCATGACATTAAGGTTAGAGATCACAACCTGCAAGGTGTACACACAGCACAGCATCACCCTCCAGCACAGTTGCCGATGGCACACTACAAAAACCTATCTGGCCCTGTCCAGAGACCCCGTGGGAAGGTGAGTCCTTCAGGGACACGGGAGAGGCTAACTTTACAGGGTTCTGGCCCTGCTCTTACCACGTGGCCTCACCCCAGTTACTTCACCTCCTTCCATTTCATCACCAGTAAAGTGTAAGTAGAACAGGAGCTAACCCCACAGGGCTATTGTGATGCTCTCACGATTTCATATGTAGATGCCATGAATAGGTGAATTTCTGGCACATAAGTCAGTATTTGCATGATTGGTATTACTATTTTAATAATTTATAATTGTCTGGACTTGAAAAAAACCACCAGGGACGGGCAAAATGTAGTAAGAAATCATGGGGTGAGATCTAGAAATCTGACTAGAATTGGGGCAAGAACGAAGAGGGGAGGGGGCACAGTGGACCATGTGTGGGCTCTACGGTGGGTGTGTTGTGGTAACAGCGCCTGGAAGGGGAGAGCCTGTACTTCTAAAGCACAAACAAAATTATAAACTGTTACCTCAAAAAAAAAAAAAAATCATGTGGTTAGTGTCATTCACCTAATATGACTGACAAAAATGCCCAACATGTGCTTTACGTTTCTAGTACAATTGTGTAGGATACTGATTTTCAATGTTGTCAGAAAAAACCAAAATGTTAATTTAGGATCACACTGCTGAACTCATTTTCATTAATTCATTTGCAATACGGGAGACGTAGGGGAAGAGAGCAAGTGCCTGTATATGTGTGTACACACACACACACACACACACACACACACACAAGTCTTTCTGTCCTAGAGGTCTGCAGTGAGAACGTGGCACCTGGCGGTCCGTTATCACACAGAGGTTGCCTCTGCTGGGGTGATCCGGTTCTAATAACACGACTGTGGAAAGGATGGGAGCAGAGGATTGCTGTTTTTGAAACAAGGGCAGCCTTTCTCTGTGGAATCAAGGTACTTGCTGGCTGTTGGTATGGCGCTGTCCCTCCTAACTGTGAAATATACTGTGCTGCATTCACCAAATGCACACCTAAGGACCCTAAGGACGGTGGATATTTTTGTGCCAACAAAAGGCTCAAAGAGAAGGGTTGGGGAGGGAGGATGATGGCTCTTGAGAAAATCCTGCAGTCGTCAAGATGAGAAGTCATTTGGGTCTACCAACAAAAAGCAGCTCCTGTTGCACCAGAGTAACTGTCTCTTTTCAGACCTAGCATTTGACATGAAAATGCACCACAACAGAAAATAAGTGGCTTTTCCAGGGAATAATGTCGAGTCACTGAAAGTTCACAGAAATCCTCTCGATCTCCCGTAAAAGCTTAGTTTCACACTTTGTCCCATGTGGAAACTACAGCCTGTGACGCATGAAAAATGAGTTTTACGAGAGTACTTCTGATTTTTAAGAAGGCTATTTGGCTTCATAACAGGGCAGCTTCCTGAAAGCACCAGCACTGTCATTTTCACATTATTGCCCATTTCAGCCCGGCTTGATGATCATCGGGGCCACATTTACATCTGGTGCCACGTTACGTGTGTGACAAACCTTGACAAAAGCGACGGGGAGAAACCGCAGAGGCAAGACCTTCTCAAAGAGATCATTTTATGTATGTTATAAAAACAAGTCACTTAGACCCACCACGTGATAAGGGCTCGAGTGAGAAGCGAATGGAAAATTCAGCCTTCCCCATTCAGCGCAGTTCACCCCTACATGCTGAGTTTCCAGGCTTCTCCTGTGCTGCAGTGTGCAGGCGGGTTTCCAAAGGTCAAGGCCTTCGAGTGACCCTGGCGGTGATTTCCTTTTATTTCTCTTTCTTTGGCCACACTCTCTAGGTCTTGGGAGAACACTTGGGAGCCGGACAGCCTGGTCCCGACATGGACGTCTCTGCTGACTCATGCCCAGGGTGACTTGTGTTCTCCAGGCCACTTCCTTCTCTTGCCACAGAGCCCAGAGCAAAGGACTGAACGAGTTCGTGCTGCTGTCAGGGCTGAAGCCAGGGCCTGCCCACACACAGCACCCTCTGCTGTTAGTGTTTTCATTGGCTGAGCAGACACGAGCTTTCACAGAGTTAATCAGGATGATGAATGTTGCTCTGTGGCTTTTTTAAGATCAAGGGCTGGTGACAGAACCCCAGGAAATTCCAAGGCTGCCCCATTTCCCCTGCCCTCTGGCATCCTCACGGCCCTGCTGGCTCCTGCCCTGCGGGTCTCTGGTCGTCTTGCTCAGCTCGGACATTCGTTACCCGCTAGGCTCCTGCACGCTCACCTGACCTGCTTTAACTCTGCCACCTCCAGACTCACACACCGCTGCGTGCTGTTTTAGGTCAGCTTCACCGGAGTTTCTAGCCTTCTGCCCTGGATAAGGACGTAGAGTGGTGGGCCTCCCTGGTAGTGCAACAGGTTAAGCGCAGCACTATGAAGCTATCCACAGCCACTGCAGCACGAGTTTGATCCCAGCCCAGGGAGATTCCCACATGGTGCAGCAGACCCCTCCTGCCTCGCCCGGGGCTCCCCCCAGCAGTGTACTTCGGTCAGTCTGCCTATTCTGCTCCCCATTCTGTCTCTGGTGAACCCTCTCACCCTTCCAAACCTCTGGCCTACACCCCAGCTTATATGCATAAATAAATAAATCTTTAAAAAAAAAACAAAAAAGAACGTGGAGTGGTTTATTCTGGCCTGGCCAGAGGCTTCCTCCATTCCTCTGCCGTAGCCCATCCTGGCAATATGTTTTGTGACAAAGACATATTGCCACTACTTGGAACACTCAGTTCTTTAAGTTGGACACAGTTGATTTCAAAGTGGCTTTGAACTTTCCATGACTTATAAGCATATCTGGCCATGAGATGTTGCTGGGTGAGAAGAGCATGACCTTGGAGTCAGACTGCTGAGATTCAAACCCTGTTTAGGGGCCCCTGGGCTCTTGCCCCCTTCCCCTGAAAAATGAAAACTGACAATATCCTGCTGACAGCTGGGGTCAGCACAGGAAAGACTTACTGGAGCCCAGCAGACAAGAGGCCCAAGCAGCCCCTGGGCTGACAGTCACACATACCCACAAAGTGTCTTGCTTCTTTGCCTAGAATAGAGGGAGGTGGGCTCCTTCCTTTTCTCCACCTCTTCAGGATTGTTCCCTCTTCAGGATTCAGGGCCCTGGATATATGCGTGGTTAAACCGGAAATCCTGCAGGCTGCCTCTTCCCAGTGTGTTTATAATATATCATGCCTAACAGAACGATGCCATATAAATGCCATCTGATGATAAACAAGAGGTTTTCCCAAGGTTTAGTAACAAAACTAAGGGTTTACGAGTAGATATCTATTGAAGGCTGAAAACAGGAACAGTCATGGGGTAATAAACCAGACCTCTGGGTGCCCAGTCAAGCTGCTGTAGAAAATAGGAAAAACCTGTCACTCTGCCCAAGTCCTCTCAGGAAACGTGATGCTATAGTTCTAAATTGGATTCTGACTCCAAAATCTCAAGATGAGAAGACATCTTCAATAGCCAGGGCGAAACTTGGAAGACCTCGTGTTGATGAAATTTCTTTTTGATGAAATTTCTGCATGTTGTCTGAAAATGACTCGACGAGGAAGGCTTGTCAGTGCTGCTATGCACTATCCTGTTCTGTTCTGCTTCACCCACTGCTGGTGGCTGGTGAATGGGAATTTTATTATAAAGGATGAGGAGGGACCAGATACTTATGAAACCTTAGATGGAGCCAAGTCAGAGATGCATATGCCACAGCATGACCATGCCACTCTGGATCCAAGACAGATGACTGAACCCAAGCAAGGGCTTCTGTTTGGTTTGCCTACGGTCTTCTGTGGCAACCCCTCTCACAGAGGACAAGACTGAAGCCTGGGGAGTTGATGTGACCCTGGTCACAGACCCAGCAAAGGTCTGCGGTGGGGGGCATCCTGGTCCTGGGTATTCACTGTAATGTCCTGCCAATGGCTTCCTGGGCCAAACAAATGGGAACCATAACATTTGCAAGCCAAGTGACAAGCACTCCCTCATTTCACAGATGCTGCACACTCAGCTCTTTAAGCTGGTGCTCAGGCATTCACTCAGCGAACACACCCAGTCCTCCAAGATCGTTTACCCAAATGAGCTGCCTATTTACTTTTCAGAATGCCAGGCTGAAAGAGTAAACACTCTTGACTATTATAGCAGTGCTTCCCAGGTAGTTCTGCCCGAGTTTGTGTATCCCTTAGCCATGACCTGTATACGTAGGTGCAGTTTCAGGAATAAGTAGAGTAAAAGGTTTAAACACCTCTCTTAAACTGTCACTCCAACGTCAAGGTAGATGACGTCCTGGGAGAAAAATGAAGGTGAGAATTTTCAATTCTAAGTTCTCACATCACTAAATAACTTTACTGCTCCATCCTTCTTCTGCACCACAGTGTGGAGTTTGATTTGTGGTCAGCACTAAATCCAAATGGTTCATTTTTCAAATCAATCCTGGCATAAAGGTCGACCTTGGAGAAGTCACGCCAAAGGGGTTGTGATGTTTGTAATGTGATTATTATAACCCTGAGTCAACCTCCCATTTTTCTGTTTGGATCTATTAACTGTTTCTCCTCTTGTATTTATTTTGCCCTGTAAGAAAATGCTTCTTTTTATCCAAAGACAAACCAATGACCCTTTGCAAGTCCCATAAGTCACATGCCATCCACAGATTTCCTAATGGGATAATCCATGTGTCACAGACTATAAAAGAAGTATTTTCCAGTTGCCTAAATGAGGATTAATGAACAGATATTCCACAAACCTTTGGGGAAACACAGGAATGGGCATTGTCATCAAAGCTCAAGCAACTTGCACACTATGCATTTGTAAATGGCCTTTTCAAACTACTTCAGAGGCATCATTTTCAAATTTTGGCACCTAAGAGAAATATTTTGTAAAGTGGAAGTTTAGAAAGCCAAACCCCAAAGGTAATTTATCTGATGGTTCCAATCTTTTGGGGGTGAGTTCTACAATTAGAAGCATATGAAGAGTATGTGATTTTGCCTTAGTCAACTGTTACGTGGCAACTAGTCTCTCACACACACGCGCGCGCGTGTGCGCGCGCGCGCACACACACACACACACACACACACACGAGTAAAGGACGGAAGGTGGGGAGAGGAGCTGACCTGTACTGTCACACATGCTCTGTTCAGAAGTCAGTTCAGAAAATGTAGCTGAAATATTTCTGTGGTACTGAACAAATTGTAATGTCACTGCATATAGTATTGGGGCTTTAGCCACAGAGTGCCTATAGTCTGCCAGTCATTCTGCCTAGTTCCATAAATGTTCCCCTGCCCCCCAAACTCCACTTCCCCCTGTTCTCCATAGAAAAAGGTCTTTCAATAATGAGCAGCTGCCTGTTATACAGAGCACAGGAAAAACATGATAAACCAAGTCACAGACTTGGCTGTAAACATACTCTTATACTAGATTTCTACAACTCCATATAAACAAAACACAAGCTATTAACCACTTGCAGAACAACAACAGCAAAAATGCATTGGGTTTCCTGCAATTAAGCTGCAATGTTTTACAGTGCAATTTTATTTATACCTGAAAAAGAGTAAATAAATAAATAAATATATATATAAAAAGTTGAACAGACCCCTCCCGCCAAAGGCTTATTCTGCAAATTAACTTTGCAGTAATAAAACCTGTGCCAGCTGGAATCTTGCCCCTGTGCTCAGTGGCAAAGGCGGCCAAAGCAGGTATATGGCTGGGAAAAAACAAAGTAGGGCATTTTCCACCTTCAGCCAGCGATGTTAATTGAACTTTGGCAAATGTTTAAAGATTTCTCTCTCCATGTTCAAGAAAGAATTAAAAACAGTTGAGCTGGGGAAAATGAACATCTGTTACTGACTTACACTCACCACCACAATGAAAAACATTCATAATTAAAGCGATTTTGCGTCCCTGCTAGTTAGAACTGTAATCTTGAGTTAAAAATATAAATGCGGAGGCTCCTTATTGTCTTTGGGGCTTTCTTCTTATGGCTGCTTGTAAAAAAGGTGGTTTACCCTGGGTTGAATTTTTTTCCCATTGGAATAACAATATCAGGAAACAGATTTACGTAGAAAGATAGGAGATGACAACAGAAAGCGCCTACGCAATGGGGCCTCGTTTTACGAAGCTATGAAACAGTAGTCAAGAAGTGTTTTATATTTGGGAGTTAAATACATTTTACAGCTGTGTAAAAAACCAGAGCCATTTTGGGCTGAACATAAACATTCCAATGTCTACAAGGTTTACTTACGTTAAGCAAGTGGACGGTTTCTATCAATGGGGAGGGGTTGTGTGTCATGCGTAACAGTGCTGACAAGCCGTCCACATCAAGTCATTTCCGTTCAACGTGCAGAGATTTCATCGAGAAAATCAGATCTATTTCCGACATGAGGTCGTCAAACTTTTGCCCTGGCTATTGAAATACCCTCCGCCGGTACACAATAAGCTCTCTGCTCTCCAATACAAGCTCCTTCTGCTGCCAAGTTAGGATTCCTCCAAACAGCTTCAATATAATGTTGTTCCTTGGCTGCATTAGTCCCTTATTAAAAATGACGCTGCACTGCCAACTCTCAAACACATGTGCCTTAGCCTAATATTTAAGCATCTATGTATATGCTTCGTGAATCCAGTGAGCCAAGCTGACTGGTATGTATATCATCACTGCCCCCCAAACCACCCTTGTGTTGTATGTTAGGTTTGGGGGCCTGAAGTCAACAACATAACACCCACCCACTTCTTCTCTGTACTCATCTTTGAAGGCCTCTCTCAAATGCTAATTTCCCAGGGAAGTTAGCGGTTCACTGCACTACTCCCACACACAAGTGACTTTGCCTTCCTTTGATCATTAAAAGGCTTAATTTAAAGCTCTTAGGTTTAGGGTTTTCTAGGGGCTTTCTTTACACACTTGTCTTCCTCTGTATAGAGATTTTCATCTTATTGAGGGAAGTGACTTTAAAAACAATTCATCTTTGCACCGCCTACCGCACTGAGGACTGGGTCTACAAGTAATATCATTAGACTCACTCAGTTCCTTGGTTGTCTCTCGTCAAGAGAGTTGGTATCACATTTTCTGATTCTTGCCTTACATGCTGCTAAGGTAGATGCACACACTTTGATGCAATGACTATATGGACAAAAATCAATCATACTCACTTCCATGCATATATCATGTACTTTGGTCAAACAGATCTGCCAGGCACAGGTTCTCACTGGAATGGGCATCTTAAGTAATACCTTTTTTTATTCACCCAAGAAGGAATCATATGCTGCTCATTAATTAACATTGTTTTGGAGGAATCTTAAAACAGAGGGTAAATGAGCTTATCTAACATTTAGCATGACCTTGCCACCAAAGGTCCAAGGCCAGTGACCACGGAAGTTGTCCACCTTGGAAACATCCATGCATGCAGTCAGCATGGCTCATTCTCACACCACGGATGCTACCAATATAAAGGAGAGGAGGCTGGGAAAATCCCCAGCAAGAGGAGAGAAAGCAGAACACTGTTACACCCTTAGCAGAACATGAGGCTTTTTCTGCGGCTTTGGAAAACATATCGGGACGATTTTCTTTCAAAGTGATACTGGTTCAGCACACCTCTCCCTTCCCTTGCCACCCCATCAAGGAAAATCAGAAGAGCTGAGGGAAAGGCGTGTTATTCCTGGCCTCAATGTGAATTGGAAGCACCATAAATATCGAGAAAGCCTAGGCTCACAGGATTCCCAGGACCAAATCAGCTGGTATACGAGGATCAGATCATTCAGACACACAGCTGAGCCTTACACCCCTATGAAAAAGATTCATATATGGGAACATCCCCGTCATTTAGGAAAATGCTCTTGTTTCAATGTTCCCCACTTATTAGGATAAGTCTGACACCTGGAGAAAGACATCAAAGATGCCCGGCCTGAATTAGACCAGTCAGCAAACCTCTACATTCTTGTCTGATAAAACTGTGAGTGGGTCACTAAGCAATGATAAGTGGGAGAGCTGGCGGGTGTGACATTGCCTTGCATCTGGGCTGCAATGGTGGTCAAACAGCCTTCAAGCCATGAAGACTGACCTTGGCAAAGATGCTACAGAACAGCGGCTTGCAAACACTCCCCATGGACTGTGCTAGGCTAGTGGTGCTGGGCTTACATGGGAGCTGCGGAAAAGCTCCCCAAAGCTCCCTCACTCTAACCCTGGAATTTGACCCACTAAATCTAGGGTGGCCCCCAGGGGTTCATTTCTTCAGATATTTCCAGGTTACAGGGAAACTAAAAAAGGAGGCCTTAATCATGACCTGTTTCTGTCTTATTATGCACAGGAAATGGCACCACCATCAGCTGCTCCAGCACAGAATCTCGGAGTCATTCCTCCATTTTCCTCTCTAGTCCCTGACTTAGCTCCCACAGCTCTATCTCCTCAACCCTGAGTCCACGCGCTCTCCACTCCATTATCCTAGTCTCATCACTGTCATTTTCCCTTGGACGCCTGCAATAGTTAGCCCTCTGTTAGCTATGCTTCCACTCCCCACCCCACATTCATTCATCATTTAGAACAATGTTTTCACTAAAATTAAAAAAAAAAAAAGTAATTATGTGAGTGATGGAGGTATTAGCTAACACAATGATGTTGTTATCATCTTGAAATATATAATCAAGTATATCAAATCAACCTGCCGCACACCTTAAACACATGCAATGTTATATGTCAACAATAAAAATAAAAAATTAAAATGCAAAGCACCCACCCTTTTAATGTCCTCCAGTACTTTCCCATCACACTTAGAAAATGGCAGACTCTTAGAAAAGGTGATTTTTCTCCCTTCCTACTCACCTAAATGAGTCAGCCTTGTCGACTTCCTTTTTTCTCTCCATCTAGGAGGCACACATTCGTAAAGCTCAGCTTAGATATCACTGCCTCTAAGAAGTTTCCTGGGACTCTCCACCCCAAGCCTGGGACAAATGCCCCTTCCTTCTGTGTGCCTGCTGCACCAGTCTCAGGGAGCTCAGCATCCTGTGTGAATCTCATCATCTGTCTCCCCCCCACTTGTCTCTGGCCTATTTGAGGATGAGGTTATGTACTGGATCTCTGCACACAACTCTGGCACACAGTAGGCACTCAAATGTTTGTTCTGTGTATTACCAAGAATACCTCTTCTAGTTATACCTGGAAAATGATCATCCTAGGAGCACAGAATGTACTGAGTACTTCTTAAGGGCCACAAATGAATCACATTTCATAGCTCACATACTCAGTAGTCACAGAGGAAAGCAACCAGGAGTTCGCTTTGAGAAAGGCAGGTCAAGATCCAGGCATCCAGACTTACTGGCAGTGAGCCCCTGGGCAAGTTTGTTAGCAGTGCTAACCTTCCTGCTTCTATTCATATATTAAATGGGCATGTGGAAAACGTGTAGCAAAGCGCCCAGCATATTCTAGATGTCTATACATGGTGATTAACTTACATTTTAATTCTTATTTCTCCTGATGCACAAACCAAAGATCAATTATTCCCTTTGCCAAAGGGTCATTCTTCAACCTGTTTTTAAAAGGATTTTACTCCATAAATCATATGATTTGTTTTCTTCTTAGGGAATCACTTTTACCATTTCTTAAAAGTCAACTATTACTGGACTCAGTAGAGTTAAATCATCTGATTCTATCTCTATTCTTAGGACAGACTCTGACTACGGACTCAGGACACACCCTATCCTATCTGTGCTTCTTCCAGAGTGCGTAAGTTTCCATTTGATATTCTCATTACCATTATTCTAATTGTAACTGCCAATACCTTGCTATGTCCCTAAAGTTGAAGGAGCACTGGGTCCCACCCCCTTCACTCTCTCTCTGGGTAAGTTCTGCCACAGCATGTTTTTAAAATATCAAGTATTAAACTCCCCTTATTGTGGGCCTCCCTGGTGGCACAAGGGGTTAAGCCCCAGCACTGTAAAGCTATCTAGAGCCACTGCAGCACAAGTTCGATCCCTGGCCAGGGAGCTTCCCACATGGGGCAGCAGACCTCTCCTGTCTTGCCCACTGCTCCCCTCAGCAGTGTATTTTAGACATTCTGCCTGTTCTTCTCCCCACTCTGTCTCTGGTGAATCCTCTCACCCTTCTATACCTCTGGCCTACACCCCAGCTTGTATGCATAAATATTAAAAACAAACAAACCTGCCTTTATTGCACTAACTAATTACCTCTGGCAAAGCAAAAAAGTAAAAGGCACAGTTGGATCATTCTAAAAATGGTAAAAATAAAAGTCCCAGACAATGTACTAGGTTTAGAATGTGAAACCGCTAATTCACATAGATGCCAACAGAATAGAACTCATGAGGTGGGTGTGTTCGGATGACAGAGTCTATGGACCAGTGGAAGGGCAGGACTTCAGAGTGAGAGCTCTCCACTCAAAGGTCCTTAAAGACTAGAGGCAGTCTTTTCTATTGCTGCTTTCTTTGTAGCTTAGAAATCTAGCTAGTGGCCTCCCCGGTGGCGCAGCGGTTAAACGCTGCGCTGTGGAGCTGTCGGCAGCGGCGATGCGAGTTCGACGCCCGGCCAGGGAGAATCCCACATGGTGCGGCAGACCTCTCCTGCCTCGCCCGCTGCTCCCCTCAGCAGTGTACTTCTGATCTGCCTGTTCTGCTCCCCACTCTGTCTCTGGTGAACCCTCTCACCTCCCCACGCCTCTGGCCTGTACCCCAGCTTGTATGTATAAATAAAATAAAAATCTTAAAAAAAAAAAAAAAGAAAGAAAGAAATCTAGCTAGTGATGCCTTTATGGGTTTGCATGGGCTAGACGAGGTTACTCTTTGGTGAAACTGCAACTTGAGGAGGTTTTGCAACTTGAGGAGGTTACTGCGAAAATTCCCATACAACTAAATATCATTCTGAAGGGTGGGTACTGAGGGGGTGTTCCACTTTGGCAGAGGCTGAGGTTGGAAAACCAGTGTTCCCAGCACTTATTTTCTTCTCTGTAAAAACAAGGACAGGAAAGGGGAACAACTGTCCTAGTTAGAAAATATCAACTCCAGGTAACAAGGGAGACCAAAAAATGAAGGTTGCCCACAGCTCTGGCTGAGAGGGCTGACCCTTCTCTGAGAAAATAGGGAAAATTACCAATCATTTCTCTGCTTTACATTTCTCCACAAATTCCTTTGGTTTTCTCAGCAACTCTAGATCTTTAGACATGAGCATGTAGAGATACAATGGTTCGAACTGGGTATGGGGTAAAAAACTTGCAGAAATAGCAGCGCCATGGTGCTAAAGCCGAGAGGAAGTCACAATTATTTTCACCTCAAGTTTTACCAAATCGATAGAGGTAGGTGGCCGAACACAGTCCTTCGGTTAATTGGAGTCATTTCCACCTATTGCAGGACAGAACCAAGAGAAAATACCGCTCTAGAGAGATTTTGATTCTCCTTAGCTAATTCTTTGGGAGGAAAAATCAGCCTTCAGTGAAGGGAAATCAAGGATTGCATTCCCAAGTTTACATCCAAATGCAAAACAAGTTCCATCAGGTAAACATTTCCTTCAAGAAGCCCTTGCAGGGCAAACCTGGCCCATAGGAGGGCTTTCTCTCCCACAGTACCCCCTGCCTATGCCCACAGCATGCTGCACTAATACAGACACAAACTCCTTGACTTCCTCGATGCAGCTCCTTTGTTGCTGCAGTTTCCTTCCCCTCCCCTTGAGTTTCTGAGGGTTTCCCACTTTTTATTCTGCTGGGCCTAGTGATGGTCATGCATGCTAAATGCTCAGCTCTAAGATGGACAACTGATTAAACAAAGGAGGAGGGCCTCCCTGGTGGTACAAGGGGTTAAGTCTCAGCACTATCAAGCTATTTGCAGCCACTGCAGCACCAGTTTGATCCCCTGCCAGGGAGCGTCCCACATGGCACAGAAGACCTCTCCTGCCTCGACTGCTGCTCCCCTCAGCAGTGTATTTCAGTCCATCTGCCTGTTCTGCTCCCCACTCTGTCTCTGGTGAATCCTCTCACCCCAACACTCACACCTCTAGCCTATACCCCAGCTTGTATACATAATAAATCTTAAAAAAAAAAAAAAGAGAGGAATTTCTACAATTTCTAAGAGAAAAAGGATTTCCCCCTCTTTGTGGTTAAGTGCTAGTGAAAAGAGTCTCATATTCCTTCTGGGGATATGCCAGGATCTGAGGCCCAGAGGAACTGTACGGCTTTGGGGTTTGATGAGGTCTTGTGGCTGGGTGGTTGGAGTGTGGCTGACAGGAACAAGCACTAGCGATGGACTCAGAAAGCTTGGGTTTTGATTTTGCTTTCATCCAATTTGGCTAGATGACCCTGAGCTCGACACTACACTTAGATGGAGTGAGTCTAGATCATTGGCTTACAACTTTCTGAACATGATCCAGTAAAAAATATTTTATATCACAACTCAGAAAATCCTCCTTCACCCCTCAAGCCTACAACAAATTTCCCCCAGACAATACATCCTTATTGTAAATTGCCCTGTTTTCTTTTTCTTTTTCAGTGCTGATCATAACTTACAAATTACAGTAGCCACGATGATCTCTACATACAGTTCTGCTTCTCAAACCCCATAATGTAAAGATCTGGTTGCTATCTTATGCCATGTTGTTTTCCTTAATCAGAAGTTTGGGGACAGTAATGTACCGCCTAAATTCAGGGATGGTAAGGGATGTGTGGGGGCAGGAGGGACACCAGGAAGCACAGCTTGTCTATGGGGCTGCACAGACGGGTCAAAAGGAGGGAGTTCTGGAGCCCTCAGTGGCTTTTTATGCTTTTTAATGGTCTCGTTTGGAGAGGCAACCAGTTACAGGGCAGGCAATGGGGTCGGGTGGGGGGAGGCGGGAGGCTGGCAAATGTTCACTCTCTCTGGTTCTCTGGCAGCGCCTCATGTCCTCTGCTTCTCCTCTGTCTCTGCTGTTTCTGCTGTTGCTGCTGCTTATAAACCCAGTCTCTGGCCCAGGTGTGCCCACTCACACAGGCCCACACCCTACTCCAGGTGTCTGCCATCAGCCATGCGCATAGGCCTGCACAGGGCCATCACTGAGGGGAGGGCGGAAAAACCTGACAATTTTCCCGTTTACCCTACAGGATGACAACTTAAATAACAAAATCACTGCACCACCTTCCACTCTCCCAAGCACTCCATTCCACAAGATGGAGGAGGAAAGGGGTCACTTTCTCTTTGCCATTTAAAATAGTGAAGATAGTGGAATAGGCCCCCTTCTAGCCAAGTCACTGGAAATCCTGTCCTGCTAAACAATAGACAAGTACTGAAATGGTCTGACATCTCAAACCTCAAATCATGAGGCTACTGATATTTTTACTATTTTACTAATTTACTAATTTTTACTCATTCATCTTTGTCAGTCTCACATTTGGTTGAATATTTCAAAGACATTTTTGTGAACACAGAAGCCCATGAAGATGAACATGTTACAGCAATACTGCTGCTTTGCCACAAAATAAGTGAAGGCTGGAGTGCTCCAGAGGCATGCGCTTTGAGTTATTTATCTTGAAATCCTGATATTTTCACACTGAACTTGATCCCTTTGGGCTAAGCCAGAGGGCAAGACAAATCTTTGAGAGCCCCATGTGCTCTGTGTGGGTTTACCTTATCTCTACCATCTCCTTGCTGAGAGATTTCAAGGGACCATATTGTCATGTCGACTAGCGTCAAGGCATAGTTCAAGGTCCCTGGGATGGAGCAAGTAACTGGTCCAGAAGGGAATTAAAAGCCATGAGCTCAGGCTCAGCAGCCATGGCACTCTCGGGTCATCTGTGCACACTTCAAGTCAAGGAGCTCCAGCTGGTGAGCTTCCTGAACAGAGAGGGTGCCGGGACCCTCGATAGAAGACTGCAAAGCTGCAGCACGCAGTCCTGTTCTGTTTAGAGTCTTTGTCAGTGAGAAGAGTCAACAACTATTAATTGGGCAGCTAAGTAACCATGGAGTTTAGCAGGTGAATAGATTCAGGCCATTCAGAACACTTTTCTAGACAAGAAGCTGGTATCACTCTAAAGGAGCCACAAATTGCCACCTTCTGGAAGATGACAAAAGCAGCAAAATATCTACTGAGAAAATATCCACTCACTTTTCAGTCCTGTTTTCTTGCCAACATATACTATTTTATAATAGAAAATACAGACGAAGTGAAAAAAGACTCTAGGAGACTGTGAGATGCTATTTTTAAGAGGTAAAACTCCCAGGAAGATGAAGTTACTTTCAAGCTTACACACAGCCTAATTCATTTTTCAATTTGCCCTCTGCTCGACCAAACTCAAATGACAATGCTCGTCAGCACGTCACATTTCTTTCTGCTTTAGCTAAACAGCTCCCACACAGCAAAGGACAAGATTTCCAGTGTTGGCAAACTCTCCTGACGATGACAGGAAACAGATCTTTGTTGGGAAGCAAAAAAGAGAGAAGAAAAGTCCTTTTGGAGGATATTTATTATGCATTTTAGGAAACATGGGCCTATAGATTATTTATGGATGTGTTCGATTCCACTGAACTTTTAATTTGCAATTTGCTTGCCAAGTACCATGTCTTATTACCAAAGGTGTATTTGTTTCTGTAATGCATATTTATGATAGTTATTCCAGAAACAGATTTATTTTTCTTTGATAGACAAAAACAAAAAACAAAACACCAATTTTTATATGTATAGCCACTTCATAATTTCAATGCTATGGTTTTAGTTTTCAAAAGGGGCTTACTCATCTTGCAGGACAAAACCCCTCCAGGCTGCAGTGTGCCACCCACAGATGTGGCAGGAGCCCCAGCATCTCAGTCAACTCCAGGCACCAGCCCCTCCCACCCAGCTGAGTCTCTCACAGCTGAGCTGCAACCTTTTAATTTTATGCTTTCAAAATGTAATCATTTGTCAAGTTTTCTTAGTCTCAACAAAATAATTTTCTGACAAGTACAAGATAGCATATTCTAAATCACACACACTTACTTTACTGAAACCAAGTGGCGTTAATTAAACTTTTTTTTTCAAGGACTTTAAATGGCATTGAAATACTATTCATAACATCTAAGTGCTTTGCCAAAATGAACTTTATCAAGATGAATTTTAGGGAGACTTTCAACAAAAATAGGCTAGAACTTTATATAGTATTAGACAGTGGATATTTAAGGGGGCTTTTCCGGGCCTGTTCAAGATACAGGATCACGGTCATGTCCTCAGACATTTGAAACCGACCACCTAGTATTAGTCCTCATCATTTTTACTGCACTGGTGTTCAGTCTAGATAATACCACACAGTTCTGCCTGGTGGCCAGGAACTGGAAATGGATAGCCAATGGAAAATCATGTCAAGGTCATTCCCATCCCATGAATTTAAGATTCTATGCAACTATTTTTAAGTCAACAATGTGGCCAGAATTTTAAATAGAGTTACACTGCCTATCTTACAGAAAACACACCATTTTCAATCTGTATTTTAGAGAAATTGGATTCATTTGTATTTTTTTCTTTAAAAATTACTGTAACTTGAAAAATCTGTCTCAAAATTAAAAATTACCCAACCCCCACCCCAACCAGGATGCAAGGAGATGTCTTAGCTGATTGGCAGTTGCAGGTGCTCTTTAGTGACTTTATTCAAATCAATTAACTGCTTGTGGTTATTTGTTTGCATTTTTGTTCAAAAGTATATGGGCAAGAGGAAAGCAGTTTCCCTGAGAGCACCTCATACTTGAGTGTGTAAGCACCTGGAACACCTTGGTTGTATTTTCAGCCTTAAAAAAATAAAAGGTGGGTATCAAAGTAGAAAGCACCGGATATAATGGCGGTTTTGTTCTCCAAGTAAATTCAGTTTCTCATGGGTGATTTTCTACACCTGTTTCCGTACCAAAGGGAGCCTGAATTGGCACCTTAAAAAAAATTACCTATTCAGCTAGTGAAGTACAAAACACATCTTTGATCTGATAAGATGTAGCCAACTTGTTGCTGGTTTGATGAATGTAAACTAACACCAGCTTCCAGTTTTCCAAGAAGGAACGGACTTAAGTTTGGCGTTAAGATGTTAGAGGCGGACAGCCAGCAACCTTCTGTCCCTGGCACCAGAGAGCTTTCCGCAGCCTAAGTCTGTCCCTTCCTGTCAAATGCCACTTCCTTTTTAGTGCATTTCCAAGAAGTTTGAACAAAGCTCTGGAACAGGAGGAGGGAGATTCTGGACCTTGATTATCTTTTTAGCAAGAACAAATTAGCTTAAAGTTTTCTCATTTTTCTGCATTCTTTCTTTAATGCTGTGCAGCTGGGTGTGCCTGGGGATCATTTTGTTAAAACTAGGCCCACATGGAAAAGACATTAAATAAGTTCGCTGCCGTGATACCCACAAAGATGAAAGAACGTCTCTGATTTTAATATGCTGGGAGGGAAACAGAAAAGGTTTTTTTGGAAATGTACACATTTGGTGGGTCTGTGAGTTCATCGGGTGTTAAATCTACATCACCTTCTCAGGAGGTGCATTCGAGACTGAGCGTGTTTGTTTCTTTCCGTGGAATCCGCACCGTTTTCCAGGCTGGTCTCTTTAGCACTCATATTTTGGTTCTGGTAATTTGCTTCCAAAGGAAAATTACTAAGAAGTGTGCCTGATGGGTGCTGGCACACACGTGAGGCTCTGGACCTCGGTTTAAAGAGACCGTGTTCTTTTTTGGGGGGAAGGGTGAGGAATATAGCCTTAATGTGTGACCTTTAAAATAACTATCGTGCCATCTTTCTTAATACATTTTTGGCTGGTGCACAGTCCCCTGCTGGGACAAAGAAAGAGGGACACCAATCTAGGGCCAAAACCTTGCCACAAACTACTTAGCGTACCAGATGAAATATGACTGTTAAGTACTTTGAGAGTTCTAGTGGAATTCATGACACTGGACATATTATCTCTGAATTTGATTAAAAAACAACATAATTAATAGTAGAGATGAAATTTAGGTTTATAACTAAATATAAATGGTCAATCATGGAATAGCATCACTTTGTATGTACATTAAAATTTCTTTTAAAAGACCATAGAATAGTGCTAAACTGGTAGGCTGAGATACTTTTATTAGAAGATAAATTATCGACACCATTCTGTCATTGCAGATATTAAATCTGAAAACAAGCTATTAAGTAACTGCCTATTACACAAACTTGGATTTATAAGTAGTTTCAACATGCACTAAAACTGAGTAGCTCTAACTTTCTTTTCTGTGAACTTCTCAATATAACGAAGCACTCTATCTCACAGAAAGCAAAATATTTTGAGTATTGCTATAACTTTCTATTAGAGGGACATTTTTACAGTAACTAATTCTGAGTCCTAGGACCAAGTGTTTAGCAACTAGTTCTTCCCTGTTTTTCCTCTTTCCCTCCCACCACCTTTTTTTTAAATCTATTAATATGTGTTGAATGGTTTTATTTGACTATGCTACTGCTATCCTTAGTGTTTCTAAGCTAAGAAAGCTGAGAATAAAGGATTCCGCTTACTGTCTTTCTTCAAGGGAGAGGAAATTCCAGAGATTTTTCTTGCTTAACCTACTACTTGTATTTACTTCCTTTGTTCTTAAATGAATTGTTTACATCGGAGGAAATGTGATTTGCTCTTTCAAGGAGTGGGTGAAGTTATGGGGTCCTGTTCATCATTTCTGCCTGGGCCACCAATTTCCTTATTTTAACGAAGGTAAAACAAATAGTTCAATGCACAGATCCTAAAGTATAATTCAGTGTGTGTAATCAACATTCAATCGACATAAGGAATGTAGCCATCATCCCAGAAAGTTCTCTTGTGGATGCCCTTCCCCCTATTTTCCAAGTCAACTACTGTTCTGATTTCTGCCATTGCAGATCAGTTTGTCTAACTTGAATTTCACATGTACTGTTGTCTCCGGCTTCTTTTGTACAGCATGTTTTGATATTCATCCATATTTTTTGCACATCACTACTCTGTTCCCTTTTATTGCTACAGAGCATTCCATTGTGTAGCTAGATGACAGTTTCTTTATCCACAGATCTTCAGATGGATGCCTTAATAGTCTACTGCTGATAAAGCTGCTGTTTACATCCTTCTATGTCTTTTGTAGACAAATGTTTTCATTCCTTCTGGGTAAATACCTATAGTGTGCTGATCAGTATCGCTTTGGGTTTGGAGCCCTGAAGACACCTTATGAGCCCTGTAGGTCTCACACGCCTCAGCTGGGAGGAACAGCAGAGTCCTCTCACAGCAGTGGTGGGCACCTTCTCAGTTCTTCACGGGAGGTTTCTGAGATGCTGTAGTCAAAGCACACCCAGTCCTGAAGACTTTGAGATGCCCTTCACAGGATCCTATGACGTTAATTATCTCATTAATGAGATGTTCAATTTTTCCATGTTTAAAGGGCATCGAAAAGACAAAAGAACCTCACAGTGGGTGAACAAAGCCCTTGTCCCCAACTGTGATGGTGGTTAGGCCCACATGGGCACACCCTTCACCAAAAGAGGAGAAAGGGTTGTCAGTGAGTATAGTCATCAGTCAAGCATTGCTAATGGGCATTCCTATAAGGAAGGATCTCATACACAAGGTGGTCCCAACAGACTATGCCAGTAGCCTACACCATCTAGGTATGTGTAACTACATTCTGTGATGTTCACACAACGAACAGATTGCCTAAGGATGCATATTTTTTGGCAAGGTATTAATTGACCATGACCAAATGCACAACTGTTAGAAGCACCCAACATTCCATCTGTCTAGCACTTTGCATTTCCACAGTGAAAAGGTTATTATTGCTACTCTAACTAAAACAACAAAGCAGGACATAAAAATCTGTAAACCTGTTAATTCTACTTCTATCATCCCTGGTCATAAATTGGCTATCTTAAAAGCTCTGTGTTAATGATAACAAAGAGTGTTATTTTTGTTTGCAGATATGACCTCCTACTTCCCCCAGAAAATGTGCCGATACCCCGAGCAGGTCATTAGCAAATACCACCTGTAAGGCACATTCCTGGAACCTGCCTACTCTGAGGTTAGTGCAGACCAAAGATAAACATGCATGAACAGCCAGGGCTGGTGAAATATTGTCTGCCCAAAAGGGCAGGATTCAATTAAGAACAAAAAATGTTTTCTCAGTTTTGAACATGCTTTCTTGAACATGAACATACCTACTTCTAGAAGCCCTCACTGATCTGACAACATGTGCCATTTTTACCACTGGAGACCAAAGGCTCCTCAACACACTGGGAGTATTCACTAAAGCAGGGAGTCCGGAGGGCACTTCTCAAGCTGATGCCCTCCTCCAACTGGCAGTTTAAGTAGAGGTGGTGTTAACACAGCAGTTGTTTTCATCACCACCTTTATTTCATCAGTTTTCACAACGGGGTAGGCATTGCTTCAAGCATACAGACGAGGAATCTGAAACTTGAAGTTTTTAAGACCGCCCATCTCTCAAGTAGTAGAAAATTTGAATCCAGATCCTTCTGATGTCAAAGGCTCTCACCACTTTACCTTTGAGCTCCCAGAGTTTTGGAAGGTGATTCAGAAAACTCTAGGTTTACATTATATTTTTTTGTCACTATATCCAGGTATGCTTACTATTCCCCAAGCTGACATCCCACAATGATCATGGATAAAACATTGCCACAGATCATTTCCCTTTGCTTCCATCTTATTCAAAATCCTCTGGAGTCTACACTGGGTTTACAATACCTAAGACATTCTATGCGTGTGAATATATAGCTTGTAATGGTACTGAAACATCACAGAGGGAATGGCCTGTGTCTCTGTCTTGTCTTATTAGTCATCCATGCTGATAATTTAGTCCATGTGTGCATATGTCATGTTCATGAAGTGTCTGTCCTATATTGTGTAGAACCTGCTTCTACTAAAATATGTATCTCTAATCTACAAATCCCTGTGTTTTTTTGCATACCTCATACCAGGAACAGTGCCTATGACAAAACAGATGCTTAATCAATTTTGTCAAATGGAAAGACGTCCAATCCTGGTGCTGTGGACAACAGTGGTTTCTCTACTTAGCAATCACCAGAAGCTGGGTGCATTATTTAAATGAGTCTCAATTTCTTTTGTCTTTCAAGGGGGTGAGTAACGGTGAATGTGAATGTTTTTGTGCAATATAAAGTGTTATTAAAGAGCTAATCTATTATTACAGATCATCAGCAATTTCATTGTTTTCTTCAAATCAAGACAAAGTTTTGTCTGGGAAGGTGTCATATGAGATGTGGCTGTGGAGTAGTAATGAAATACTACCTCTCTGTTGCCATCTTTTATTCTACCAATACTGAAGAGCAAGAGAGGCGATTAAAAACAAGGAGCTGCATAAGATATTGGAGAAGGGAGGAGAACTGGCTGTAAGATTGCACCTTGACGCCCAGGAGCAGCCTTAGAAGTAAAGCAAGAAAGATGCATGGTAAAGATTAGAACAAAGTAGTATATAAGCAAACAGGCAAACTACCGGCCAGGGAAGGGTATGCTGGTGGCCCCCAACATACTGTCAGTCAGAGAGAATATAGTCATGTCTTTCCTGCTCCAGCTACAGGACAGCAAATTTTTGTGAAAAGAGAAATAGAGACCAAGGCCATTTTTAAAAATAGACTATAGAAAATGGTCCTCAGGAATCATCCAGATATTGAACTCTTTAGGGCAAAACTTGTGAGAAATACCAAACCATGGCTTCAGAAATGCCTAAGTAGGTCACAACTATTTAGTCAGGCTGAAGTAGTTCACCTTTCTTTTTTCGTTTTTCACCATTAAATAGGATTTCTCCCTGAGGTTTTTCTTCTACTTTGCTCTCTTCTTTTGGGTGGGGTGGGGGTCAGGGAGAAGGTATGTTAGTTTAGACCTTCCTTAGTTATCTTTCTCTAAGGTTTTCTGCCTTTATTAAATATTTAGGTTAATTTTCTTTTCTAAAAATGAAGGCACACGGGGGTGGGAGGACAGTTCACTTTAACCCCACTTAGGGCTTCTAAATTCAAACAAAGTTCTATGTTCTGCACCCTTTAATTACAAATTTCCATCCTGAGGAAAAAAAAAATCAATGCTTTACTCTTTAAAATTGTTCACTGTATATCTGTAACCCCTGAAAATTTCAAAATCCTTATAAATACAAATAATTTATTGCACAAGCCAGAGAGGAATGTTAAGAATCCACTAGAAAGCCAAATAGAGGAGACACATGAATAAGAAGTGAAATAACACAATGTAGAAACTCATATTAAGCTTTAATTGATATAATCTGTGACTTCATGGTTGTAATAAGCAGCCTAAACAAAACTCCCCCCCAAAATTGGTTTAATGACCTTGGGCGCCTTTCTCTGGTTTAATACTTGAATTTTCCCCCCAAGTGGGCCAAAATATATATACAAATATTTTCCAGGAGAGACTATGCAATGCTATTATAACCAGAAATCCAGCCAACACTTTCCATGGCTTCTCCATTAAGACATAAGCGAGCATCTGTTCAGTCCCATTGGACTCATCTCTGGAGTCTAAGCAAATGGCCCACAGTAACCTTTCTCCGGGCAAGAGGGAACTATGTGAAGCAAGCAAGAAAACACTCAGGGTGATAACTGGATGGGTCACAGTTGAAAACAGGAGTTTTCCAACTCTGGTTATAGGTTTGAATTACCTAGTCTGAGAGTTTTTAAAAATTCCTAATGCCCAAGCCCCATTCACCAACTGAATCAGAGCCCAAGCAAAGGCTTAAAAATTCTCCAAGGTGATTTCAGTCTTCAGTCAGATTGAGAGTCACTGTTCTGAGCGATTCAGTGTGTAAATTTGGGAAGGGAAAAAGAAATTAATTAAGCCACTATCATATTAAGGTAACCACAGTTTACTTTTGGGGGAATAATTAGAATCATAGTGCATATACAATTTTAAAACTTGATTTTTTCACTTAACAATATAATGTGAAAACCGTTGCATGTCATTCCATAGTGACATTGTTGGTGGCAAAGCAATCCATTGTTTAAAATGGTCATTATTTATGTATTGGTGATTGGTTTTTGCTTTAAGTTTACTCAAAGTCACAATTAGGACCACGCTCTCTTGAACTACAAACTAAATAAGGTTAAGTGGATAAATACTGAAAGGATAAAATAGCAGTATAACCATAAAACGGGGAGACAGTTTGCCAATTTCACTGGTGTAAATACTCCCAAATCCAGCCTATTTTTGTAAATAAAGTTTTCTGAAAACTTTTAGTTTTAATGGAACACACCATGCTCATTTATGTGGTTCTACAGCTGCTTTCTTACTACAGCAGCAGAACTGAGTAGCTGAGCCAGAGATTCTATACCTACAAAGCCTGAGGAATTTACTATCTGGTCCTTTAGAAAATGCTTGTTGACCCACGATTTAAACTATTCTAAGCCTCCCTTCCGTGAATAAAGTCTTTATATACACATATATGAAGAAAATAAAACCAGTAAGGATAGGGAAAAAAAGGGTAAAAGAAGTTTCTCCTAGGGTTTAGAAATTATAAAAAAAATCTTGTTTCCAAGAATACCTAGGAAATCCTCAAAAGTCTAGGATTGAGCTGAGCTCTGCATCAAGTCTAGGCAAGGCAGTATATTTTTTAAAGAGTATTTTATAAGTGAAATTTTCTACAAGACGACTATTACTTCTGGACCATGAATGTACCTTGAATATGGAAATTTGAAGAGTGAATTTAGGAGGTAGAAATGTGGATTACTATTTATAACCTGGTAATGAAAGTGACTGAAACCACATTAGATAGGAAAAATAAGCTGATCTCTCTAACTACAGGTAAAATAACATTTCATACATCGGAAAATGTACACAATCAAAATTGCAAAGGGTTTCACAAACCATTTCCCGTGCTAATTTTTGATGTTTACATGGAATGTTCTTCAAGCAGCAAATAACTTACCAATGAGCCTGACAGAGTGAAAATGATACATCTTTACCACAACATAAATTAACTCTCTCAGTGGGAAATTGCTAAAATAGGCCAGGTGTCAGAAAGATTTCTTTATGTCTGAAGGAAAGGAAATGATTCCATTTTTTCCAAACATTCTTATATGAAAAATAATAAGCTCTCACTTTTAAACTGTCTTTATTTTCTTTGGGTTCTAGGGTACCTGTTATTAATTGGGACAGTCATAGTTACCTGGCATTGGCCGTGAGTCTGTCCATATTTGGTCAGGTATAAAACTGCCCCCATAATTCATAGTATATATGAATAAATATTCATAGAAGCATCCAGAAAGGGAACTATAGACTTACACTACATTCTCAAGGCATTCCTTAGATTTACAAGGTAAATATTACACAAAGAACCTGGAAGAGTGAACCTTCACAGAATAAAGCTAAGGAAAACATGGTGACCTCTCTCAGGAAGTGAACAAATGCTCAACACGTGTGAAACAATTCACCCTCTACAGAGAAAGGCCCTTGACTCTGTTCTGGAAGCAACTAGTTGAACTCTCTAGTCCAGAAAACAAACGTTTTTTGGAGGCTGGGTAGGAGTATGATACACATGCTGTCACGTTGAATTTTGAACAAGCACCGACAGAGTAGCCATTACTAGTGATTTGTGATGGGGGAAGTTGAGGTGGGATCTCTGATCTGCCTGCCTTCCTTGCCTATTCTGTCTTTGAAATGCCCAATTCTGACACAGCAAGGATGCCTTGTCCATCAGCCATGAGTACTGAGATACCCCTTGAAAAAGAGATCATAAAGGGAGCAAGCAAGTTTGGGAAACTTACTAAACCTGTGTCTTGGGGAATAATAATGCATATTAAAGTCCTGCATTAAAGAAATCAGATTAACTTTGTTTCACTCATTATTTGCCCAAACTTATTAGGGAATCCCTTTCCCACCGACGACTGTTTAGTAAAAATAATATTCTTATATTCACTTTGAGAAATTCTAACGTAGTCACCTACTTGATGAGATGCAAGAAAGAAAAACAAACTGTAAGAGAAAATACTTTTATCCCAGGTCAAGGGAGCAATGCTATGACAAAGATGGTGTGATTCTAAGTGACTTCTCTTTACTCTTAAAATCAATCAGAATCTTCAACTAATATGCACGCTGCCCCCATCCCTGCTGCCCTCCTGGGTCTCATCCAAGGAACATCCTGCCGGTTTACTTTCAGGATATAGGCACCAGCAGGCTCCCTAACCCACAGGGTCTTTGCAGAATGCTGCCCCCTGGCATCTAGGAGCACCCAGCCCCTCTCTTTCCTCTTGACTCTACTCATCTTTTGGGGAAGTCTTTTCTGACTGGGTTGAACTTGTCTCTGGATGCTCTCATATCACTGAGTTCTATGTAGCACTTGGCATGGGTATAATGCTCTATTTATTGGAGTATTTGATTAATGCCTGTCTATACTCTTACTGGGAGAAGAGAAATACATTCCATTCTTCTCAGATGTAAACAAGAGGAGGGAGCTTTCTGGCCTCTGAACTCACCCCTGGGGGGGGGGGAGGAGGGGCAGCGACTAAGGGAGTTCAGCTCGGTGCTGGCAGAAGGGGCTGAGTCTGTTCAGCTGAGACCCAGGATGCTCTTGAGTTTTCTCCCACTAATCAGAAGGCAGTTTGGGAAATAAGTTAAACTCGGGGAAGATGCACTAAGAAGCCCCATTGTTATAGTCTGAACGCCCCTCTGCACTCTAATTAAAATTAAATTTTAATCTGCACCTCTGACTCCTGTTTTATTTTTCAGTTGCTTCCACATTTGAGAGGTGCACACTAGAGTTTCTTGCTGAGACCCTGGAATGCCAACATCTTCCACTGAACCTAAGCGGCTCCAGGACAAGGGTGAGGTCTCCTTGGGCTCATACTGCAGTTCAGTGCCTGGCACCCAGGAGGCACCCTAAATGTTTAAGAATCATTTCATTAGCTGTATGGAGATTCCTCAAATTGCTAAACATGGAGCTCCCATACGACCCAGCAATCCCACTTTTGGGAATTTACCCAAAGGACACAAAAACACTAATCCGAAAGGATACATGCACCCGTATGTTCATTGCGGCACTGTTCACAATAGCAAAGGTATGGAAGCAACCCAGATGTCCAAAAATAGATGATTGGATCCAG